>BQNB010058378.1:0-37786 GCA_026074375.1 Tanacetum coccineum | reverse complement strand
TTGTACTTGTTTATGGACTTATGTTTGTACTGTGCATAACCTTTTAAAGCTTTTGTTTTGCTGCAAATACTCTTGTGAATGATTTAATTTTATCTATTAATTTTTTTACTTCCAGTTTGGTTTATATGTTTGTATACGAGGCTTTCAAACCCGGGCTATGCCCCGGATGAGTCACGAAGTTGCTAATAAACTGCTTATTATCGGCTTTAAAACTGCTTATTGTCTGATTTGTGTGTTATTGCAGCTTGCATATTGCATTTGCAGCTTGCATATGCACATTGCATTTGTACATTGCATTTGCAACTTGCATTTGCAAGCAAGCATTTGCACATTGCATTTGCAGATTGCATATGCACATTGCTTTTGTACATTGCATTTGCAGCTTGCATTTGCAAGCAAGCATTTGCACATTGCACTTGCACATTGCATTTGCAGGCTATTGTACTTATTAAAACCTTATTAAAAGTGAAACAAGTTGAAAATAAGCAGAGGGAGAAGAAGCCACGATTTAATAAGCAGTTTCTATAAGCACTCTTTAAGCTACTAGCCAAAAACAATGAAGCTTAAACTTCTATATTAGAAAGAAAATGCATTACATTAACGAATAGGTTACTCTGGCAAGATGGTAACCCGCTTGACTTCCGTAAGGGAGGTCGCGGGTTCGATTCTCGCTGGGGTGTAAAATCCTTTTTTATTTTCTTGTTATGAATATTTTGGGTATTTAGTCACATACAATTAAGCATAAAGTGGCCAAAAGTGTTAATAAGTGTGACCATATGGTGTTTAAAGTGAAGTAAAAGTTGTGTGACTATTGTTCATCCAATGGCCACATGAATGTTATGTTTGTGTGGCTTTTTGTAATATTTAGTCACACAAAGCATGTTTGTTTTGGGTATTTAGTCACATACAATTAAGCATAAAGTGGCCAAAAGTGTTAATAAGTGTGACCATATGCTGTTTAAAGTGAAGAAATATGTATTTTGTGTGACTATTGATCATCCAATGGCCACATGAATTTTATGTTTGTGTGGCCTTTTGTAATATTTAGTCACACAAAGCATGTTTGTTTTGGGTATTTAGTCACATACAATTAAGCATAAAGTGGCCAAAAGTGTTAATAAGTGTGACCATATGTTGTTTAAAGTGAAAAAATATGTATTTTGTGTGACTATTGATCATCTAATGGCCACATGAATTTTATGTTTGTGTGGCCTTTTGTAATATTTAGACACACAAAGCATGTTTTTTTTGGTATTTAGTCACATACAATTAAGCATGAAGTGACCAAAAGTGTTAATAAGTGTGACCATATGTTGTTTAAAGCGAAGAAATGTGTATTTTGTGTGACTATTGATTATCCAATAGCCACATGAATTCTATGTTTGTGTGGCCTTTTGTAATATGTGACCAAAAGTGTTAATAAGTGTGACCATATGTTGTTTAAAGTGAAGAAATGTGTATTTTGTGTGACTATTGATCGTCCAATGGTCACATGAATTTTATGTTTGTGTGGCCTTTTGTAATATTTAGTCACACAAAGCATGAAATTTAATGATGACCGATTTCACATTTTGTTCTAAATAATAGCCACGTGAATACTTTACGATGTGACTGTTATGAATATATTGGTCACATATAATCACCTTAAATGTGGCCATAAACATAATTTAGACACACATTTGTGATATGTTGTGGCTATTGTAAAGGCATATAGTCACATGATCGTGCTAGAAGTAAATGTGACTATACACATTAGCTTTTGGCAAGCTAACACAAACTAAACTTTAAACACACATATTAAGTCACGTGACCATATGTACTGGATTTTGGCTACACTTAAATAATGTGTGACAAAACGTTTAGTGTGACCATATATGGCATTTGGTCACAGTGTTCAAGTGTGTGACATATATTTGTCACTATTTATATGTATATCGTGACTAATGATTCAACCTTACTTTTCATTTGTCACGCGTCCCAAATTCATATGTGGCCAAATAATTAGCAAAAGATAGCAGTCACCCTTAAATAATGTGTGACAAAACTTGACTGTATGATTTAGACACATAAAAAATTACTTCATGTGACCATATATGCCAATTTGGTCACATTGTTCAAGTGTGTGACATATATTTGTCACTATTTATATGTATATCGTGACTAATGCTTCAAGCTTACTTGTATTTGTCACGCGTTCCAAATTCATATGTGGCTAAATAATATTACCAGTTACCTTTAGCCACATAATGTTCGAATGTGTGGCAATACAGTTCTAATGGTCACACAATCGAAATTTTCATGTGTGGCTAATTAGTAAATGTTGTCTATTTTGGTACCTTTAGCCACATAAATATGTGAATGTGTGGCCGTTCCATTTTGCCCATGTGTGACCAAATCCACTTTTTGTACTAGTGTGAGGATCCCGAGAGAGAAATGCATAGGCGTAGGAAAGCTGCCAGCCACCAATAACGAAATGAATCCTTAGCTATCGCTAGAAGAAATCTTTTCGACGACGAAGCCTCGTCTTCCTTTACTTTGAAAACCATAATAACTCCCCTAATCAAAAGCCTCCGAGAATATTCTTCCCCTAATTTTGCTCGTTTTCAAAATCTAATCGTTCTTCCCATAGAACAAACTGCAAAAATTTTGGATTCACAAGACGTCTGGTTAATACAAAGCGTATACACATTTCAAGGATTGGAAAGCAAAAATCCCATTCACCACGTCAAAAATTTCTTAAGTTTAGTAGATAATGTACAAGCTGACGGTTCCACAAGGGACGCATCTAGACTTAGGTTGTTTCATTTTACCCTGAAAGGAAAAGCTAAGAGATGGTTAGATAGAATACCTCCCTCCCAAATTACGACATAGGAGCAGCCGTTTCAAAATTCCTCGATCGATTCTTTCCAACAGGACGTACTTTGATCATTAGGGATATGATCATCTAATTCTGCCAAGGGAGGAACGAACCCATCAAAGACGCCTGGGTCTGCTTTCAAGACCTAATCCGACAGGCCCCTCATCATGGAGTGAATAGATGGTTATTGGTTCAAATCTTTAACGATAGCATCTCTCTTGATGACTGGGACGTGCTTGATCACTTTGCACAATATCGCTTCAGCTAGCTCAACGAAGATGAAGGATGGATTCATATTGAGGACTACATCCCACATCAAGAAAGCACTTGGGAAGAGCCAGAACTGGCAATGAATGTATCCTCCATCTCTGAAATAATAAAACCTACTTTCGAGGGACGCATAAAGAGAGCTCGAGAGCAGCTTTCTTACCTCACAACACCAACAGGAGAGAAAAACATGAGAAACCCATATCTTATCTACGACACTTGTGAGGGTGCTCACGAAGCCGATGAATGTGACTCGAATGAGTCACGCGAACAAGTATGTTGGTCGGGAGGAGACATCTATGACGACCTCACTCTTATGAGATTCCATTAGAATGATGATATCCTGCCATGGGGAAACTTATGATGAAGAGTGGAGGGAGAAGAAGGTTCTGAATGGGTTGTTAGAAGCAAGTTTGAGGATGAGTTATCCAAATTCATGCTCGAAAAAGACCTGTGTGCAAAAGGATTAGGAGAAATGCTTAACCAACAATGAAGTGAAATGCATAACCAATTCTCTCAAATCCTTGCAACAATTGGAAAAAGTCAAACACCAAAACCTGAACCCAATGCACCAACTTTAGCTATTATAACCAGATCAGGGACCACTACCCACGATCCAGCATACCCAATCTCACCTAGCTCAGCACCCGCCAATGAAACAAGGATGACAATAGAAAAGGAAAATCCAAATGATGGAGAAGCTCCTACCACGCAAAGCCTTAAAGATTTGGAATCACCTACTTTCTATCACCTATCCAAATCATCTAGTGTCCCCTTTCCATCCTGGCTAAAAAAACAAAAGAAGGACGATGAAGATGAGCGACTCTTGTCAATCTTTAGGTAAATACATGTCAATCTTCCCTTCTTGGATGTAATGATTCATATGCCAAAAGAGGCTAAGGTTTTGAAAGACCTCCTCTCGCATAAGGAAAAACTCGAGAAAGCAGCCTTGTCCGTAAAACTCAGTGAAGAATGATCAGCTGTCATCCAAAGAAACCTACCTCAAAAAGATGGAGACCCGGGTAGTTTTACTCTTCCGTGTCTTATCGGGCCCTTATCCGTGAAAAACGCCTTAGATGATCTCGGTGCAAGCATCAATCTTATGCCACATTCCATCTTCTTACGATTAGGCATCTCCAAACTAAAACTAACAAGAATGAGTATTTAGTTGGCTGACCGGACGATTAAATACCCAATAGGTATTTGTGAGAATTTACTGGTAAAGATTGACAAATTCATCTTTCCTGTAGACTTCGTGATATTAGAAACATACGAGGATGAAACTGTCCCAATCATATTAGGATGACCCTTCCTTGCAACCGCTCGCGCCGTTATTGATGTTCATGATGGAAGATTAAGCCTAAGAGTAGGGAAAGAAGTTGTCACTTTCAGCTTAGGGAAATCTATGAAAGCCAATTGTTCTCGTGGCGGCTATTAGTACTGCGCTGATCATATCGCTAATATGGTTCAAGAAAAATGGGTAGACACACTAATCCGTGATGGAAAATGGACCGATTTAGCAGATGAGATCTGCTCCGAAAAAGTTTAAGTCGTTTCCTTTTACCTGAAAAAGGAACCAATCAAACCATTAGAATGGAAAGCTCCGGAAAATAGATTAAACCTATATGTTAAAGAGCCACCTCAGTTAGAATTAAAGGAGTTGTCTGATCATCTTTAGTATGCCTTTGTTCAAGGGGATAACCAGCTCTCGATTGTCATTTCCTCTTCCTTATCTGCATAATAGAAAGCCAAGCTCATTGGGGTCCTTAGGAACGACAAGGGGGCCATCACATGGAGCATTGCAGACATCAAGAGAATAGACCCCTTCTTTTGCACCCACAAGATTCTCATGAAAGATGAATACAAGCCAACCGTCCAACCTTAATGACGTGTGAATCCAAACATCAAGGAGGTGGTAAAAAAGGAAGTCATAAAGCTTCTCGACGCAGGGCTACTATACCCTATTTTTGACAGTCCTTGGGTTAGTCATGTTCAAGTTTTTCCAAAAAAGGGAGGAATGACAATGGCAAAAATGAGAATAATGAATTCATTCCTTAAAGGACGGATATGGGGTGGCGTGTCTGCATTGATTACAGAAAACTAAACGATGCAACTCAAAAATATCATTTCCCTTTACCATTTATCGATCAAATGCTCGAAAGATTAGCCAGACATGAATATTATTGTTTTCTAAATGGTTTCTCAGGGTATTTCCAAATCCCTGTCGTCCTAGAGGATCAAGAGAAAACTACATTCACTTGTCCTTATGGCACTTTTACTTACAAAAGGATGCCATTCGGATTATGTAACGCTCCATCTACCTTTCAATGTTGTATGATGGCTATCTTCCATGAGTTGATCGAGGATAGCATGGAAATTTTCATGGATGACTTTTTTGTCTTCGGAAGCTATTTCGATCATTGCCTTGCAAACCTGGAAAAGATGCTTAAACAATGCGAGGATACCAACCTTATATTAAATTGGGAGAAATGTCATTTCATGGAAAAAAGAAGAAATAGTTCTTGGACATAAGGTTTCTGGATCAGGAATTAAGGTGGATAGGGCTAAGATCGAGTCAATTTCTAAATTACCTTACCCTACCAACATAAAAGCCATTCATAGTTTTCTAGGACATGCAGGCTTCTACCGAAGATTCATAAAAGATTTCTCTCAAATCGCGCGCTCGATGACCCAACTTCTCGTAAAGGATACCCCCTTCATCTTCACTGAAGAATGCATCCAAGCTTTTGACAGGTTAAAACAAGAATGGACTCAAGCCCCCATCAATATTAAACCAAATTGTTCATTACCATTTGAAATCATGTGTGATGCCAGTTACTACGCCGTTGGGGCAGTACCGGGACAAAAAAATAAGCATTTTCAACCCATCCACTACGCCAGTAAAACGATGAACAAGGCGCATGAAAATTATACTACAACGGAAAAGGAGCTTTTGGCCGTCGTATTTTCCTTTAATACATTTCGCCAATACTTAGTTCTTTTTAAGACCATCATCTTTACCGATCACTCCGCTTTACGGTATCTCTTCGCAAAACAAGATGCCAAACCTTGCTTAATAAGATGGATCTTGTTGGTTCAAGAACTTGATATTGAGATCCGTGATAAAAAGGGAGTCAAAAATCTCGCAGCAGATCACCTCTCCCGGCTCAAAAATCCAGATCTTGGAAAACTAACAAGAGTAGAAATTCGGGATATGTTCCCTAAAAAACGTCTAATGTTGATATCCGACGGAAAGGAAGAACCTTGGTACGCCGATTTTGCTAATTACTTGGCAAGTAGGGTGCTACCTTTCTGATCTACCAAGCAGGAAAAATAGAAATTCTTCACTGACTTAAGACATTACCACTTGGAAGAGCCCTTCTTGTTCAAACAATATGTCGATCTGATCATACGACGGTGTGTTTCTGGAAGTGAGGCCTCTTAGATTCTTCGATAGTGTCATAGTGGTCCTTTCGGGGGCACCATGGGATCGCGACCACACCTAGGAAAGTCTACGAGGCGGGATTCTTGATGTGTATTTTATTTTAAAATATATTTTTAATAAGTTTTAAATTTATAAAACTCGATCTACCTAACAACGCATTAACGGGCAGAGAACCCGATCGTGGGTAGTATAGAATAGTAAATCCGAGGTCGTCCCAAGAGATAAGTTCTAATTAGTTTTAATTTGAAATGTCATGTTTGTTTTTAAGTAGATTTGAAATAAATAACAAGAAAATAAATAACTGAAAATTAAAAGAGTTGGATATATCAAGAGAGAAAACATGCTAACCTAGTTACTTCATTACTATTGTTATGAAAATGCATTCATGTGCGATGTTAAACTATAGTTTCATTAGTGGTTTCTAAGGTCGATAGACTTGAATATGCATATGCAATGTATCATATACTCCTTGTGATTTCGAATCAGTCCCAAATCATTTGGGAGGTAGGTTATCCAGGTTGCAGTGATTAATCCTAACTATTCCCAAAACATATCTAATAACATATGCAGATTATTATCCCTCTCTGAAAGAGTTCCTGTGCTTTTTAAGTATATTGAGTGATAAGTGCGATGACCGGTTAGTTCCTACATTAGGTAAGGAGTTAGTGATCCTCCCTAGTACCCATTGGATCCCATATTAACTAGATAAACTAATAATGGGGCAAGCTAGGTCCAAACCACCTATACTATCAAAACCCAGGGTTACACGATAGTCAAGGAATATCTAATTAAACCATAATCTAACAGGAAACAATCATAACAAAAGTAATTACATAACTAGGCCAACACTTTAAGTGCTTAGCTGCTCATGGTAACAGAAACACAACAAGAAATAGAAGAAATCATAAATTAAAAACTCATAATTCTTACAGTATTCATATTTGAACGATTAAATAGAAAAGGTAAATAAAGTGTGATCTCCCTTGGACTCCAGGTGGAATTCTTTGAAGGTTAGAAGCCTTTGTCGCCTCTCCAATTGGTTGTGAAGGAAGTGATGTCGGAATAGCTTGAATGAGGCCTCTATTTATAGGTATTAAACTTGTTACGGCATAACTGATAAAGGTGTTATGTCGTAACCTTCTTACACGGCATTCCATATTTAAACAGTTGTTACAGTGTAACTAGATATTGTGTTATGTCGTAACCTTCAAATAATTTCCATATATACGTGATCTTCATTTCATATTTGTGGATCTTCATGGTTACGGCGTAACCATAAGGGGTGTTACGCTGTAACCCTATTTTGGTTAAGATTTCCTTCCAAATATTTGTTTACAACGTAACTAGATATGGTGTTACGCCGTAACCTTGTCCTTGATCTTCGTACTTGCTTAATATATGTTATAGCGTAACCATATTTGGTTTTGCGCCGTAATATTCTTCAAATATTTACACTTTGAGTCCTTTTCCCCTTGTTTCTTGTCACTTTCCTGCATTTTACCTGAAAACTTCAAAACGATAGAAAATATCTCGTTTTCGAGTGTTAGTGAAACATTTGCAGGTAATATAGGGGGTATTTTGCCACCAAAAAGTATTAAATATTTGATGTTATCAAATATCCCCCCACTTGACTTCTGCTTGCCCTCAAGTAGAACCTGTTAGAACATTTCATAAAAAGATTTCTCGAGAATAACTTCAAGAAATAAATTTATAAAACTCTTATGCTAGAAAATATCAAAGCCAAACACCTCACGAAAAGGGGATAAAAAGTCACTCAACTCTCCACTAGTCTAAGGGTTACATTTTCGGGGTGATCGCTCAATTGCACAGTCATGGCATGTATTCTATCATAAGTTTAGAAAGTACACAAATCTACATCAGTTAGAATTACGGTCTAAACAATTCTTGAAAGCAACAAGGATAATATGGTTTTAAAGGGTGATAAAGGAGTTAGGATAGACATGGGGTACACATGTAATGGTTGTTAATATAAAAACACAAAACAAATAGTCTAAAGTAATCTAAGGTTGTCATAACTAGCCACTGTCCATCCATGGGTCCAAGAGTCTAAGTACGAAAATCTGATCTTCAATAATGGGCTACTAGCTCCATTCTTCATGAGTATTTGAATGACTTGGTGTAATAATGGGCTACTAGCTCCATAATTATTGAGATGTCTGGTGCAATAATGGGCTACTAGCTCCATTTTTTATTTTTTATATTGCACCATCTTTACATTTTTTAGCACATGGGTGGTTTTTTGTTTCACCCTCTCTTCTTTACTTTCTTCATGATAAATATGCAAATGTTACAGGAGTTTATATCTTTAATTATTGCCCCTGCAACATCTGATATTATACGCACATCCCCCCACTTTAGATAAACATGTCGAAAGTGGTGATACAGGGGGTGTCTTTATAGATCATAATTGATTGGTCTTCCACGAATGCATATAATTCTTGTTCCTATTCCATCTGAACCATGGAGTTAAGTAGCCAGAGATTTAAACACAAAGAAAATAAATACTACAAAGTAGGCTAAGGTTAAATGGTGTAACGAAACATATAGAGTAGGGTGAAAACATATATTGGTTTAACAAAAATGATCTAGGGGTATATTGCACTAATAATGAGTGCAACAAAAGGTTTATCATGAGAGGTCGACAAGTCAGTGTAACAAGTCGATAAACAAACACATATAGGCTATTTGGGTGATTTCCTAAGTGTTGCCTTCTTGAACTATCTATTCTTGCTAAATAATTAGGTCTCAAAATGAAGTACAGGCCAAGTTCTAAAGTCTACAATACTACCGACACACTCAATATTTTGGTGGATTTTTGAGTAATATGATAGAAACGGAATATTATGCATAAATCTCACCAATTAATAATAAAGGGTAATGTGCATTCGGCAAAAATTAATTCTAGTTATTTAAGAAAATTTTGTCAAAATTTTTAAAATTGGCATAATTTTCAAAGAAAAGTAGAAAATCAAAGGCAAAACATACGTCAAGTATTAATTCTACTCCCATCCCCCTACTTGATTTATACAATGTCCCTATTATACATTAAGGAAATAAAATAAAAAGGAAAGAGTAGAATTAAGACAAGAAACTCCCTGAGCATTGCTTTGAGATTTGAAATTTAGCGAAAATCTATTAGATTATCTTCGTCTTCCCACAAGATCTTTATCCCCTGTGATCACAAAAACAAACCAAAGCATAAAATCGTTCTACAAGAATTATGAAGTGTATAGGAAATACAAACCTAACTCACTTTCACAGGAATCGTGGTTGCATTTAGCATATGCAACAAGCCTTTTAAACCACTTGGTGGCCAAAGTGGACGAGTTCAGTTTCGTGAGGGTTTCCCGAGAACATACCCATAAAGTTCATTTAGATGTACAAGGTTTAAACATGTTAAAAACTTTAATTTTAAGGTTTTCAGAAGGAGGTTACGGTGTAACCTTGGTGGTTACGCCGTAATCATGTGGGTATAAAAATTTTAAGTTTTTAAAGTGTTACGGCGTAATCATGAAATGGATTACGTTGTAACTGAAATGGTTACGGCGTAAACTTTAGTTGTTTCGTCATAACTGCTGCAGATTTAGCAAACTTACCACATGATTATGGGTTGAGTCGGTCTCGATAAATGCCTCCTAGCTATTGGATCCTCCAAAACAAAGTTGAAAACATACAAACCAACTAATATGCAGAATGAAAGATAGTCATGGGGTGTCTCCCATAAAGCGCTTGTTTTTGTTTGAGTCACGAGCTTGACTTCACCTTTATTTGCCAAGTAATAAGGTGTTCCTTCCCTCCCTTGAGATTAAGTGTGAGTGAGAGTAGCAATGAACACCATGATTTGCTACTGTGTAGGGGAATGACAAATTAGAACCATACTGCTGCTGAGATTTCATTTCCCTTGATGATTGGCTTACTTGGTGTAGTAATTTCCGAATGAAGGTCTCACAATCATATGTCTTTATAACAGGGTTATCATATTCCTTTTCGGCAACCTTTGTAATAGTAGAAAATTCCTCCTCGAATTTGTTTAATTGCTTGTTAGACATAGGATTTGTAGCCGGTGCTACATAATCGTCGTCAGGTGGTGTGATGTGAATCGTCTAAGGGGTCAAAGGTTGCATTACGCTATCATTTAATGGAATATCATAATACTGTTCCTTTTCTCTTACAATTTTATCCTTATCATAGACTGGTCCCAGTGGTATATATGGTTGCACTACTGGTTCAAGGTTGGGTAAAGTGTGTATGGTAGGTGTTAGAAATTGCCTCAGCCTTTCTACATCCTTGCTTGTAATGTCCATGTCCCCTTCATCTTCTTAAGCTTTCGCATTATGAATTTCCTCAGGATTTCTAATCATGCGAACGGTTTCGCGAGTTCTGTAAGGGCTACCCATTTGTTCCTTCAAATGTCCTAGAAACTATGTAGGTGATAAGTTACGAGGAACTGGCTCCTTCATGTTTTCCTTACCCATTGTCATTATTGCCTTGACTTTTTCTCCTGTATTAGTGAGGACTTTATGGGTTAATTGATAAGTTTTTTCCTGTAGGTTCTTTGTTGTAGTTTTAAGTGCCCTTATGTTTGATTCTGTGTTTTCAAGGATCTTCCTCATCCTTTCATCATCCGCGGTCTATTTTTTAATTGTGTCTTCGCAAAATTTGATGATGGTTTCTTCTAAGGATTCCATATATCTGTTATGATTGATTGCCTCGTCCTATTTTTTGAGAGGGTACTCCTTGGTTAGATGTTCCCCTTTGAAACTTTCGTGAATGGCATCAACATTGTCCAGGACATCGTTGATTCTTTCCCTAGTGGTTGTTTTATTATACAAGTCATGCGAATGGTCTGCCATGACTTGTATTGATTCTAGGGCTTGTGTTGGTGTCATCAGAGGAATGAACCAGTTAGATTCGAGAATTTTGTAGGTGGAGATGTCTAATCCAATGTAGAAGATATGAACCTTCTGTTGACAGTTCAGATCGTGCAGCGGATATTGGTAAAGAAGATCATTGTATCTTTCCCAAGCATGATACAATGTCTCGTCCCTCTCTTGCTTGAAATCGCGGATTTCTTCTAATTTCTTGGCAGTTATGAAAGGGTGACAATATCTCCAAATAAATTATTTTTTAAGGAGATCACATGTAGTGATTGTCCCTGCTGGAACCCTATTTTTCCATATCAAGGCTCGTCCCTTGAGTGTAATTGGAAATACCCTAAGCATAAGTGCATCGTGAGTGACGCCAAGGAAGTGGAAGAGATCCACAATCTCTAATACCGTATGCACATGTTCGTAAGCGTCATCATCATCGGTGCCTATGAAAAGTTTGCATCTTAATTCCCTCAATAAAGTTTGCATTTATCTCAAATTCGACATCATCGCTAATCTTGGGGTTCAATATGCCTGGTTTAATGTTGTCAGGAATCAAAACTATGTACTACTCCATGGTGAGCGCGCTAATGTCTACATCATCTTCCATATATGAAAACTTACAATAAAAACTAGCATGATATATTTACAAAGGGAAATATATACAGAAATTCAAATTATTACTAATTTTTAGCTCCCCGGTAGCGGCGCCAAAAACTTGATGCGTATTTTATTTTAAAATATATTTTTAACAAGTTTTAAATTTATAAAACTCGATCTACCGAACAACGCACTAACGGGCAGAGAACCTGACCGTGGGTAGTATAGAATGGTAAATCCGAGGTCGTCCTAAGAGCTAAGTTTTAATTAGTTTTAATTTGAAATGTCACGTTTTAAAAATGGTTTTTTAGTTGATTTGAAATAAAAAAACAAGAAAATAAATAACTAGAAATTAAAAGAGTTGGAGATATCAAGAGAGAATACATGCTAACCTAGTTACTTCATTACTATTGTTATGAAAATGCATTCCTGTGCGATGTTAAACTATGGTTTCATATGTGGTTTCTAAGGTCGATAAACTTGAATATGCATATGCAGTCTATCCTATACTCCCTGTGATTCCGAATCAGTCCCAAATCATCTGGGAGGTAGGTTATCCAGGTTGCAGTGATTAATCCTAACTATTCCCAAAACATATCTAATAACATATGCAGATTATTATCCCTCTCTGAAAGAGTTCTTGTGCTTTTTAAGTATATTGAGTGATAAGTGCGATGACCGGTTAGTTCCTACATTAGGTAAGGAGTTAGTGATCCTCCCTAGTACCCATTAGATCCCATAATAACTAGATAAACTAATAATGGGGCAAGCTAGGTCCAAACCACCCATACTACCAAAACCCAGAGTTACACGATAGTCATGGAATATCTAATTAAACCATAATCTAACAGGAAACAATCATAACAAAAGTAATTACATAACTAGGCCAACACTTTAAGTGCTTAGCCGCTCATGGTAACGGAAACACAACAAGAAATAGAAGAAATCATAAATTGAAAACTCATCATTCTTATAGTATTCGTATTTGAACGATTAAATAGAAAAGGTAAATAAAGTGTGATCTCCCTTGGACTCCAGGTGGAATTCTTTGAAGGTTGGAAGCCTTTGTCGCCTCTCCAATTGGCTATGGAGGAAGTGATGTCGGAATAGCTTGAATGAGGCCTCTATTTATAGGTATTGAACCTGTTACGGCGTAACTGATAAAGGTGTTACGTCGTAACCTTCTTACACGGCATTCCATATTTAAGTAGTTGTTACAGCGTAACTAGATATTGTGTTATGTCGTAACCTTCAAATAATTTCCATATATACCTGATCTTCATTCCATATTTGTGGATCTTCATGGTTACGGCGTAACCATAAGGGGTGTTACGCTGTAACCCTATTTTGGTTAAGATTTCCTTCCAAATATTTGTTTACGGCGTAACTAGATATGGTGTTACGCCGTAACCTTCTCCTTGATCTTCGTGCTTGCTTATTATATGTTATAGCGTAACCATATTTGGTGTTGCGCCATAATATTCTTCAAATATTTACACTTTGAGTCCTTTTCTCCTTGTTTCTTGTCACTTTCCTGCATTTCACCTGAAAACTTCAAAATGATAGAAAATATCTCGTTTTCGAGTGTTAGTGAAACATTTGCAGGTAATATATGGGGTATTTTGCCACCAAAAAGTATTAAATATTTGATGTTATCAATTCTATTGGCCAAATATATTTTGCGATGCACAGAAATTAGTCCAATCGTACGACGCTCTTCAACGGGCCAGAAACATTTCCGCACGAAACAAAACATCTCAAAAGTACATTCAAGTTTGTGAGATATTCGATGTTTGGGGAATCGATTTTATGGGGCCCTTCCCTTCATCAAACATGGAAATAAATGCATCCTAGTAGCCGTTGACTACGTGTCTAGGTGGGTAGAAGCTCAAGCCTTACACACTAGTGATGCCAGGGTCGTGATAAACTTCCTTAGGAAATTGTTCGCACGTTTTGGTGTACCAAAAGCCTTAATTAGTGATAGGGGCTAATTTTTGCAATTATCTAATGGAAAAGGCAATGATGAAGTATGAAGTGGTTTATAGATCCCCACCACATACCACCCGCAAACAAATGGACAAGTAGAAAACACCAATAGGGTAATCAAACTAATTTTAGAAAGGACTGTTGGCTTTTAGGGTTGCTTTCAAGACACCATTAGGCACCACACCATTTAGACTGGTCTATGGCAAAGCATGTCACCTTCATGTAGAACTTGAGCATAAGGTTTATTGGGCACTTAAAAATTGCAACATTCATCTAACAAAAGCCGGAGCCAATAAATTTCTCCAAATCAACTAATTGGACGAGCTAAGACTTGATGCCTACGAATCTTTCATAACGTATAAAGAAAGAAAAGCGGTGGCATGATAAGAGAATCTAAGCACCAACCGAGTTTGAGAAAGGAGATAATGTGCTTCTTTTTAATTCTAGACTAAGATTATTACCGGGTAAGCTTAAATCAAAGTGGTATGGGCCATTTACAGTCAATAGAACAATGAAAAATAGAGCCGTCGAATTATGTGACAATGAAGGTAATGAGTTTATCGTTAATAGACAACGTGTAAAACTGTATTGGTCAGATGTAACAAACTCTATTGCCGAAGAGGATGTCATATTAGAGGACGTGGGAGGAGTCACGTAAAGAGTGTGACTCTGAGTCTAGCTACAAGACTCATAAATAAACAAAAGCGCTTATTAGGAGGCAACTCAATCTTTTATTTTCATGCATATTAGGAGAGTCATGTGTTTTATTCTTTATTGTTTGTTCTTATTTGTTTGAAATATATGTGATCATGCTTTGTTTTGTGTTTAACTTCGTCTTAATTACAATCAAATGTATTTTGCATAAAATAAGTGTAGGAGAGAATATCCGGTTTATAAGAACCAATTTCAAACGTATAAAATAAATAATTTTAGATTAATTCACATTTTGTGTCTTGTTTGTTTGTTTTGAGTCATATGTTTGTACTAATCGTTTTTGTGGCATGTGCAGTAACTTTTTACAGGAAATAACTAATGGGATATTTGTGCAGAAATTTTTCCAAGAAAACGAAGCAACAATTTTTACAGCAGCTGGAGACGACGTCAGGATTTTTCCTGACGACGTCACCAACTGTAGCTACGAAAATTTTATGTTTCTTTCGAATTTTTGAAAAGTTATTTTTGTGTAATTTCCGGAATTTTTAATTTTCCTAACTCTTGCAGAAAGCCACGATTACATTAGTACATATATTCTATCTTTATTGCTTTCTTAGGATTTACGATTCACAATTAATAGGGTTGTATATTACTTTCCCATAGAATTTTACGCTCGGTGTAATTGTTTCTTGTCTTTGATTTGCAGGTTATATTTGATAAGGAGAGTTCGGACGTTCTTTGGATTTTCGCATGGACGATTCTTGGATGAAGATTTATCCATGTTCATTTGTTTCTTCTCCATTATTGAGCAAAACCAGGGGATTATTAGTTTCTCTCGCTTTTCTTATTTTCTCTTTATTCGTTTTTCATGTACTCATAGAACATTGGTGACAATGTTCAAAATAAGTGTAGGGGGATAAAAGCCTTAGAAACTATTCCTTCAATTGCATTTGATTTGTTCTTAAGAAGATGTGTAATATATTAAAACATAGCGTAGACGGTAATTTTCACCTAAATTTAAAAAATATATATGACATATACCGATGAAAACTTAGTATTTGAAGCGTCTCATGGATAGAAGTTATATGACTAGCACAAAAACCCTACCACTCTAAAATTCTACCCCAAAAATATGAGGTTCGCCCTTAGATCTTTAGGAATTAAAGCATCCATCTTTCATGCTTTTTATGATTTTAACATTTAGCTTGCTCGAGTTAAGGAATTGAGCAATCACATGTGTCTCATTCACGGATTTGAATGAGCATGTGTGGTTTTGTCGCTTTTTCTGGAGCACTGGCGTCGGTTAGGATTATAAGAGTGTACTGGTAGTCTTATAAATTCTAGAACTTGCTTTAGCGATTCATCCCGAGACTGCTAGTGAGATCGCATTCATGTGATTATGATTTACTAAGTGTTAAGAGGCATTAGGATAAACCCATGTTTTTAGCCTGTATTTGTTATGGTTATCATGGTCTCCTCGATCATATAACTACCCCACACCCTTGCTATGCACTCTTTTTAAGTCTTTTTAAGTAACAAGATACCCCTAGTACACCCCTCTGAGCCTATCTTTTTGCGGTTCTTGTAAATATTATGGTATGATTATCGTATTTATTAATGAAGAGCATTTTAACACCCTACCAAAAATGTTACACCCAAATCGCGCTTAGCCTTCCTTGTAATGTACTACAATTTTAGCACAGTATTGTTTAACACATGTTAAACCCTAGTTAATTATTTACTTGAGTACATAGTTGCTAAGTCGAGTCATTATTAGTGTATACAGTTTTGGGACGATTGGGATTCATGGTAGTTTTTATTATATGGAGAAATGAGGAAGAAAAGTTTAAGTCATTACCCTCATATTTGTCTAATATTCTCCATGTTATGTTGATCCTTCTCAATTCGGGTCATTAGTTAGTTTATGTTTTTAGTATTAAAATACTCAAGTGTAGTGGTGCAATTATAAACCCCAAGTCATGTATTATTTATGTTTCAGCAGATGGCAGGGCAAACGTGTATATAAAAAATCAAAAAAACAGATAAAAGCAAAAAAAATATGTTAGATACGGGTTGCCATCTTGCTATTATTTATGTTGAAGAAAGAGTCAAGAAAAGAAAAGAAAGAGACTGATGTAGAGTTTATATATTTTGTCCTAGTTATCGAATACGTTCAGCAAACTTACAAGCAAAAACTAGATTTTCATCTAAAGTTTTAATGCTCTAGCTTGTTCTAAGAGTTCCTGTAGTGTTTCTACATGCTCTTTAGTTACTTTCAGATAATCGCGATGCATAGCACTATTGTTCTTAAAGTATGCATTGATTGGTTCAGACTCAATCTTAAGCAAACCTGAGGCAAGAACTTTAGTGCATTTTTCAATTATCTAGTTGGTATTCACGTGTGAAGTGACGGTTTTTGACAAATCATTTTTCTCAACAACTTTAGGGATAAACTGAGTTATGGAACAGAGTCAAAGAAAACAGTTTATTTCCTTAAGTTGATGGCTTAGTCAAACATATTATTCACACTTTACCCTTTTGAGGTAAGTTTAAGGTTCAGAAAACTTTGCTTGTAACTGTGCTCTTAAACTTGTTGTTTTCATAAATCTGATCATTCAGTTTTTGTTGCAAAAGATTCAGTTTTTGAATGTTTGTTTTATCCGTGTCTGCTTGATGGAATCATAAAGGTTTTTGTAAATTAACTTAATGTGTTTTCCTTACTCAAGGAGGAAACGTGAAAAGCTAGTAACACATTCTCATCCTCTATTTAATGAAACTATAGAATCAAGGAATCTAGTAAATCACAAAGTTACATACTTGTGTCATATAATGTAGCTACAATACTTAACTCGTTAACTATAAGTGATTTCTCTTGCAAATAAGCTTCAGATCCTTTACTCAAAAGGATTATGATATTGATCTCAGTTATCAAAGAAGCATCATGAATTTTCCAAGATTCATCACAAATCATTTTCTCTTTATTATGTTGCAAAGAAAGTTCAAGGGAAATGCAAAATTCTTCAAGTTTTTGCAAAAGACATGTTTTGTTAGCTCACTAAATTACATGTTTTTGATCTTGTTTATCTAAAACACAATGTCCAAGACTTTTAACTTTCCACCAATATATCAACTTTATATTCAACGAACGCAAAAAGTACCCATAATATCATAAGAGATAATTTATCTTCTAGAGGCGTCATTTTTTGTTGTATGATTAAAAGTTGTTTTCTTTTCAATCTCAAAATGTTTATTTTCCATAGAACATTGGTCAACCTCGTCTTTCATTTGTTTAAAATACCTTTCATTTCATAAACCTCTTTGTAAAGAAGCATTTCAAAATGTTTGAAAGTTTCTCTAAGGTTTTTGAAAAATGGTATGACGTCTTGTTCGAAAGCCCCTTTTATATGCATTACTCCCTAGGATCCCACTTCAACACTAGAAAGAATAGTTCTCTTTTTAATGCAAGCATCAAATTTATCAAGAAGATCTTTTTCAATTTGAAGATTTGTGTGTGCCTTACTGGTTGTTGGTAATTTTTTAGGAAAAACTTGTGTGGGTGTCGGTTTTACAACTGACATTGGTGGAGTTGTTTTTTAAACTAGTGACCAATACACTTGTTCTGCAGACAATTGTTTTGTGGAACAAAATACTCGGTATATTTATGAATTGACTAATCAATCGATTTGTCATTATGCTCTTTTTGTTTGTCTTTCATTTTCAACTGCTTTCTTTAGCAAGTATCAAAGTTTCTTCAGAATCACACACAGATATAGAATCATGTTTCTCAACTAAGGCTTTTCCACTATACAACACAGGTTGTATCCTTTGAGCTTAACGAAGGTACAAAGGGTTTTGATAACCAAGAGCAGTTTTGTGAGCTTCATCATAAAAACTTGAGGTTTGGATAACATATGCATTGTTTGAACAGTTTGACCCGTTTTGTAAACAATGTTTTGAAGTTTTTTCTTTTCTTTTCCCAAAACCAAAATCTCATCGATATACTTATCTTGTTTTTGTGATGACTCTTGTTTGAAAGTTTCAAAATCATTTTTGAGAGAGGAATGCGTTTTAGATAGGACTTCTATTTGTTGTTGTTGAACAATTACTTGTTGTTGGATCGATTTACTGAATAGATCTTAACCTTCAGCTTGTAAAGAGTTTGCTCCTTTAGATAATTCTAAAGCAACAATAATGAAACACTGAGTAGACACTATTGATTATGCGGAATCTAATCAATAATGCTAAGAAGAACAATATTGAATATCATAAAAGAACTTTTATATTAAACTTTGAATCTGCCTTGCCATGGGTTGTAGATTACAAATATGTTTTACTATTCGATCTCATTATGATCTGTGTAGAAACTATCTCTACTAACTTTATGCCTAGGCGTTCACTTTTATAGACTAATGAAACCTAATGGGCTTTACACACGCGTATTAAAAGATAATGCATATCCTTTCTCACTAAGATTATCTCAGCTTATCTTTACTCTAATAACTTTGAGTTAAGCGGATCTTAACTATTTCATACTGCTAGTATAACTATTTATTCACTACCATGTCACTATACTATGATAATCCTTCTACACTGTACTAACTATGTAACTAGAAGAAACTAACTTTAAGACCCTAATAGGAATTATGTTTGTTATACAAAATTCCTATACAATCCTCCCTAAACTTGACTTATTTTTAACTTTAAAGTTTATTTAGTTGTCTTTCAGTTTGGGATTTTGAAAACATTGTCATCTAAACATTCTTAAATCCTTAGCTTCTTTGAATAATGATCTGTTGTTGTTGATTTGAAGACAGACTCTTTGACATCTTTAGCTACCCATCTTTATCACCAACATGTCTTCTCAGCAACACAGCAACATCCAACTAAGTTGGCTTTGTAGTTTTTTACAAACTACCAACAATCAACGGATTTGATATGTCTTTACCATGAGCCGTTTGCTATGGACTAGTCAATGCTTCATTGCAATAACAAGGTGCATTGATAACCTTATAGTTTTTAGCAAACTATCAGCTATCAACGGATTTGAGATCTCTTTACCAGTAGCCGTTTGCTCTGGAGTAGCCAATGCTTTAGTGCAATACTATGGTGCATTGATTACAATACAGTTTTTGGTAAACTGTCAACCATTAACAGATTTGAGAAGTCTTTACCAAAGCCGTTTGCTTTGGACAAACCAGTTCTTGATGTCTGTTAGACATGGTGAACTGATGACCATTTGTTGTGTGATTGCTAAACCAACACTTAAACAATCCTTCTCAACTCTATTACAGCTTTCCAGTTACCTAAACCATACTTTTAGCTACTGATAATCCCATTATAATATTAATCCATCTTGCTTCTCAATCATTTTCAAAAGTTGATAGCAAACTTCATACATTGTTCCATCTAGAAGGCTATATCTTGCGCATTACTTGATATGATCTTTTGACAAGGATATATTTTCTATTTGCTGAACATATATATAGTAGATGTATCAATGTTAGGCAATGTACTAACAAGTTTGGTTTGTACCTCCAATTAATTATCTTTTGTTGAAGTGGCAAACTCCATGGATTGCATCTTCACTAGAGGTGGATCAAAACTGGTCTTGAGATCACCCAAAGTACTCTGTATACAATCTTCTTCAGGTCTATTTCTGGCCCCCATACTTCCTTTTCACCAATGTGTACAAAACTCTATAAGATCGTCTCTTGAAAAGTCTTTAAGTATGGTCAAAAATATTAAATATGTTATCAGAACCCATCCAAATTCTTATGATTCTGATAAGCAGCCTTGTGACTTGATTGGAAATGATTCTTCCACTAACTAATAGTAGGCTGGTTTTGTAGCAGTCTGGAATGCATCTTCTCCAATCATTAGATTCTGATTATGAAGCATCTTTGATTCTATCTTTCACAAATGATTCTCTTTTATTGTTAAACTCATCTTGTGCAGTCTTGTCAATATTTATTCCCTTTCTTGCCTTTTGCTTCTTTCTCTTTCCTGTTTTCTTAACGGGTACTTCAGCTTCTTCTTCCTTTACAACTTTATCTTTTCCCTCTGTGATTGAACCATCCTCGTTATTCCCTTTCTTGCCTTTTGCTTCTTTCTCTTTCCTGTTTTCTTAACGGGTACTTCAGCTTCTTCTTCCTTTACAACTTTATCTTTTCCCTCTGTGATTGAACCATCCTCAATGTCAATCTCCTGTTTCTTTGAAGTTTCTTGTTCTAGCTGTAATCCATGTCTTTTCACTCTTGCTTCAGTTTCCATAGGCACAAAGCTTTCAATACTCTTCATCAGCTTTTCAATTCGTCTTCAACTTCTTCAAAGAAAGTTCTTCAATTAAGGCGACAGTTTCATGAGCTCTGATTTCTTGATGTAGGGTACTAAGTACTCTCTTTGTTGTGCTTGTGTCATAAGCTAACTCCTGTTTGCTTTAGCTTTTGTTTCAGCATAGAATTCTTCTTCTCATTTATCATTTCCACCAATCTTTTGCACAATCATCATTGCTTATACTTTCTCCTAAGAGACTCTTGCTTAAAAACCTTTATTTGGTATTAGCTTCAGTTTTGCTAATGGTGTACCAATCTTCTTCTGTATAGAAATGTGCAGCTTCTTTACAGCCTTATCTTTTTCAGTTATTGCTCTGACAATTTCTTGTTCTTTATACACGCTTTTGGCTACCATCTTATTAAATGAATCTCGTTTTTAACTTCTTCAACCATTTTGAGACTTGCATTGGCAATCTTTTAGCCTCTTCAATCTGTTCTTCTCTGTCTTATTTGTTCTTTTTCGTCTTATGAGTAGCTTGTTATCCTCTTCAACCATCTGAGGCTTTTCCTTCCCTTTGACCCTTTTGAGGAGAAAGAAATATACTATAAGTACTAATTGATGTTCTACCAGTATCAACTTTAGTACTACCAGTATTAACATCTTCAAAACCAGTATTAATCTCAACTCTACCAGTATTAATCTCATCCTCAGCATCCAATCCAGTATTAATGTTTTTAGCCATTGACCTTTCTCTATGATTTGTGTAGAACTATCTCTACTAACTATGCCTAGGGTTCCTTTTATAGACTAAGAAAACCCTAATGGGCTTTACAAAACGCGTATAAAGATAATGCATATCCTTTCCTAAGATATCTCATGCATATCTTTAACTCTAACTAACTTCTGCGTAAGCAGACTTAACTATTACATAAGCAGTATTAACTATTTAACACTACCAATACTAACTATGATAATCCTTCTACCAGTACTAACTATGTAACTAGCAGAACTAACTATAATACACTAACGGAATTAAGTCTGTTATACAAAATTCCTAACACTTGTTTTTCAAAAGCTTCTACTTTTTTATTACGATCAATAATTATTCCTCGCATTTTGGAATCTAAAAACTCTTCTCTTTTTGTCAAAAACTCTTTAGAATTGTGTTTTGCTTCCAAAACTTTTACCTTTTCTTTGCACCGTTCAAGCTCACTGGTCAACGATTCATTCACACTTTTAGTCTCTTGATTTACCCTGTTACATTTTTCTACTTGAGATTTCATTTGTTCAATTACAGACAATATCATAGCATTATCTTGTGCAAGAGGAGAACATATTGAGCAGCATCATTTTCAATAGTAACCATATAATCAGCATAAGAGATAACATTGTTGTCACTCGTAAGTTCATCATATGAATCATTATTATAAACAAAGTGTTCAGTATATTCCCGCTATTGAACAACAGAGTTAAGCACATCATTCTCATGATAAGTTTCGTAATGTGGTACCTTAAAGAGTATGTCTAAATCGTAAGTTGGAGCAACTGTGTCACCATTGAGTGAACCTGCAGGAGAAAGACTTGCCATAAATATTGCACATGCAATAGCTGTTGGGATTTTAACAACTATTGACCAATTGAAATCACGAGTACGCAGCAGAAAACATATAAACACGTATAGAATACGGAATTAATAAAGGATCAAGAACGTGTACCTTTTAGCAATTAACGTAAACACCGTCTTGAATACTAAGCTGTGTATTAAGATTCGAATACCACGCAATAACACCCAAGATCTTAATAGTAGATTTTTAACTTCAATACACACAATACGTTCATAGCAAACAATTAAGTATACCAATACTAGTAGTGATAAAGCAAACCAAACGTCTTCAACTCTTGAATCAATCAACACGAAAACCCTAAAGGGTTGTTTGGATCGATCGAACACAAACCGAAAACCCCTTGGGGTTTGTTTCGATCATATAAGATAAGGGAGAGGGAAACGAGAGAGATTTTAGGTGCATTTAGGTATTTAAGTTATCTAAATAATGATCTCCTAGATCTCTTTATATAGGCATGCAACTTGGCTTGCAAGTTAGGCAATTACACCTCCTCTTGGAGATTAAAAAACTAATTGACTAAGGCAAAAAGAAAACAATTCCCACACTTTTCTTTTCTCCATAATTACATATTAGTCCCTTGTTTAACTATTAACGACTAATAAACTTCCCATTAAATATATATTAATATTTAACACTCGTTTAAGCTTTATCACTTAAATATATTACATTTAATATATTTATTATTAATTGTTTTACGTATTAACGCGTGCGTCCCCGTAGGCTTGAAAAAATTTCCCGCACATATATTTTTTTACGTGGCCATATTCGAACAGCTCCCACTTAGACACGTATCAAATAATATAATAACATTGGTAAGCATACTAGAAACACACCCATTGCTCCCAGGATTATTCCGAGTGTGGTTTAATAAAGGTCAAGGATAAATTTATTTAGGTATTTACAATCCTTTGATTTAGATAACCGTCTTAAAAGCGAATATGGATCAAAGTTATCTCCATTATTTAGTTTTGTCTTATCGTGCTATATCGATATAAATTAAGATTACCAAAAAATCATTGAGAATATCTAATGAGTTTTTGGGTATGGCATCCCATAAACTCTGATTAACCCCGAACGAGGGAGGTCTAGTGGCTATCACTTCTTCAACTATTGAATGAACAAATTCTTTATTGACTACAAGTGTCATGCCACATGCTTCATTATTACTTCATGAAATGTCCTTATGAGCTACATTATTAAAGGATAACCTGAACTTATCAAGAAGAAATACAACATGTAGGATCCTACTTGAATCTCAGTTCTATAGGATTATAAACAAAATCACTTAAAGTTTCACTTAATGACGCCGATCCAAAAAGTGATAATTTTGTTCGTTTGGGAAGTCCATATTCATCATAATGATAGCATGTGAGTTTGGCGGGACACATCCTTTTAATATAGAGATATCACCAATCACTAAGATTTGTTCTTAATTTACATTTCCCATATTGTTTTACAAGTAATGGACTATTTAGAATATCTAACTATATTCACAGATTTTAAACAGCTAATATAGAACACATTTTAAAATAAATATAAAAAATTACCAAGTATAATTTCATTAAATCAAAATTGTCTTAAATCTCTTATCCAAATAATAACACAGTATCTCCATGAAACTACTACGCTAAACGAAAGCTCCGTGGCTCTAGCAGGTTGAGGTAGCTATCTTTTCGGATAAAGCCTTCGTTAAAAGGATTGCTAGAATTGCTCATCTGTGTGAACTTTAAGAAGATTAATTTTTCCTTGTTCAATACACTTGCGAACATAATGGTATCTTCTATGGTAGTGTCTGGCGTCCCTCTAAACCCTCGGTTCATTGGTAATAAGAAGTGCAGCTGAATTATCATAAAAACAGCTTTAATTGTATCGTTTATTGTTGGTACTTACATACCCTTAAATAAAACTTCCTAATCCACAGCTTCCAATTACAGCTTATTGAAGAAGCTATATTATTCAACTTATGTAGACAGGACATTGCAGTAAGTACTTTGCTTGGAGCTTCTTCATTCTACTGCGCTATGATCCAAAACAGTAGATATCTTGTCTGATACTTAGTGTCATCTCTATTAGTCTCAAATCCAGCATTGTAAAAGCAATCAACTCTATGTTTAGCTTCAGGATTTCCACCATAAACCAAGATCATGTCTTTAATATTTCTTAAAATACTTAAGAATGGTTTTCACAGCTTCAGTGTGGTTTTTATGGATTCTGTTGGGAAAATCGGCTTGTTTGTTTTGCTGTGAACGCAACATCAGGTTAGTGCATGCCTGAACCCTCATACATAAATTGGATCCTACTCCGAAGCATTTAGGCACATTTTGAAATGTGTCTTACCATCTTCATATGTTGTTGCCGCAACTTGTGTTTTAATCAAGTCAATTCTTTTTGCATGGTTATAAAACCAACGTTTGGGATTCCATGTAATAAATGCTACTTCCCCTAAATCTTTCATGGCGAAACACTTTCCAAGATATGACTTTACACTTTGTAAACTTGGAATTTGTTTGATTTCCATGATGATTATGTCATCGGACATATAAGATGAGGAAAGGTTTACATTACTCATACCTGCCTTTTTGATATACCACATGACTCTCAAGATTAGGGGATTTTAAGCAAATCTAAACCTTTTGATTTCCTTATCAAATCTTTTATTCTAGCTTCTTGATGCATGCTTAAGACGATAAATAAATCTTTAAAGCTTGCATACTTTCCTAGGATGATTAGGATCAACAAAACCTTCAGGTTGCACCATGATGACATCAAATAACGTCTATTTTATAGCATCATTTATCCTATGAAATTGAACCATTTTGTATAATTATTGCAGAGAATTATTACTTAATCGTTTGTATTTGAGAATTGCAGTAATTATGGAGTAGTTGGTGAAACTTGACTAAAAGGCACGCATTCTGGAGCTTAAACGAAAATATTTTGAAGATTACTGTTCTGGCAACTAATACGCCAAATCCATCAAGGAAGATACGTCGTATATGTGCCTACACTCACCAAAGACCACGAAGGCTAAACAGATCCAATGTCGTTTCCCAGTGAGACCAATATGTCGATTGGTTATATAATAGTATGTGAATATTATGGAAGATATCAAACGTTATGGTCCACTACTCCAAGATAACCCCCAATACGCCGTATCGCACACAATTGGATACGCCGTATCGACACCGACTAAACCTGTAAATACAAAAACTCAAAAAAAGTTTTAAGTGTGTGCCTAATCATATTCTCGATACTAAACCACAAAAAGTGATTTTTAAAGGAGGAAAAAGTAGAGAAGAGGTCTAGCAACGCATTCCAAATTTTAGATATAACTTGTAATTTCTTAAACTTTTGTAATCGTTCAGTTTTTGTATCTTCATTATCTCGGTTAGTTTACCTTGGTCAAGCCATTACTCTTGTATTAATTATGATGTTTAAAGGCTAATACCTTCGGGTATTACCTATTATTATGAAGATATGAATGTTTGGTTTTGTTTATATCTCAATTTCTTAATTTATCGTTGTATGCTTGTTTATGTTTATCAATATACTTGTTTACGTGCTTTTGTATGCGACCTATCATTCAATTGGATCTAGTGATACAGACCAAATAATCTAGATGCTGGGATGGTCTCCATATAGTAATTTATACATCTAGAATTATAGTGTAACACCCCAAAATCCAAACAAACGCAGCAGGAATTACCACATGGGGTGTCTATTCATAATAACAGCATCAGATAAAAGAGATACAAGACCTCTAAAAGCTGTCGTTTGTTAAAACAATTCGTTGATTTTCTGATATCAAAAATAATAGTGTCCCATAATTGCAATTCACATGAAAACTTGAATGTAAAGACTCCAATGACATAAATAAATCAAAGCATATAATTCACCTGAGAAAACATGCTAAAGTGTCAACATTAATGTTGTGGTTCATAGATTAGTTTAAGTATGAATGTAAGTTTCAAAAAATATATTTATCCCCCCCCACATGTGGTCAATCACATTACAATGTAAAACTGTTTATAAAATATGCACGACATTTTTATGTCACCAAAGTTACCAATATTATCCCCAAAGTTTTATAAAGAAGCTTATGGTTAATTTAATGTCAACCAAATAGTGACAATCTTATCCCAAAGTTTTTTTATAAATAAGAATGAACAATTTAAATGTCACCAAATTGTTTTCCTCCAAGTATGTATTTGTGGGGGGCCAATAGTCCCAACGTGATCGACATTGTTATACGTTCGTTCCCAGTGATAGCTAGTCACCGAAACGGGGGTTGTCATCCCGAATAGTCTATTTTATATAATTCACGTGGACCATCACGCTAAGAAATGTTTCGTTACCTGCGATTAGCTAATCACTTCCCGAACAGGGATCCACACACGAATAGAATCTATTCCATAACATTCGCGTCACCCCTCTCAAGTGATTACAGTTCATGACGCTGTGACGTAGGTCTTGTATGTACCCAATCCGACGCAGTTGACTTAAAATAATGTGTTCCCCTCATGGAGTGTTACCATCCAAGAAACACCTGGGCAGTAATGATTGTTGGGCCCGCAGGCGCCCAATCTATCGTTAATCGACATAATTTCAAAAGTAAGTATGCATTGCTACCAAAAATGAAGTCAATAATGTATCCCATTGGAGCTATGCAATAAGTATGTAATAACATTTGGTAAAAACAATCTGTAAATGCATTTGTAAAACAAGCAATGTTTCACCCCAAAAAATATAGGTAAAACCAGTAAAACATGGGGGCTATACTCACAATTTCCTTTAATAATATCAAAAAAAAAAAATTCACATTTGTTATAAGGTAAACGGTAAGTTTTAAGAGTTTGTAGACAAGGGCATGTTATTCCCCTATGTGGGTTTATTAAACATTCAAAGAATTGAAAAGCGAGGTTATGTAACTCACCTTTGATCAAAGACCAACGATCAAATAATCCAAATAATTCACACCGAATCTGCAAACGATCTTGGCACACGACCTTATAATTATGTCGCTCTATTATAATACACGTATTAACATACGTTATCACGATGGTACATAGTAACGACGAATATCATACATATTTTAATATTTATAATACATATTAATGTGATGAAGAAAATCACTGCCGGTCTTTAAACCTTAAAAACCTTAACCCTTTGTAGTATTATATGTATATATACATTTTATGTTCCTAATCATAGCTGTATGTCGAATATTTACGAAAGTTACTATTTTTAGACTTTCGTTTTTTAGAAATCCGAACAGTGGTATTAAATATAATTAATTGAAATAATAGATCAAACCGACCTATTAGTTTTGACCCGCTATGTTAATTTTTAAACAGAAATCCTGGCAAAAGTCAAAAGTCACATTACGAGCACACTTTCGTTTGTTTCGACGGAAGGCGAAACGGACTCGAAAGTTGCTCGAATCCGTTTATTAATAGATCTGTCAGATTTAATATATTTAAAAAATAACTTATTTTTCTATTAAAGTGTATATTCCGATTTCATCCAGTTTTCTTAGTTATTTGGATTTAAAAGTCCGATTATATCAAAAAACGTTCCGTAAAAATATAATTTGTTATCTTTTGTAAACCAAAGTCTAACTTATCAAAATCTCGAATCCCGAATTCCATGTTCCGTTTTCTGCTATTAATTATTCGTTCCAAAACGCGCCATAGTTCGTTTTTAGTTCAACTCTCGTCTAATATTGCTTAGAGATTAATATTAATCCCGTTTTAAATATTAATATCACATTTTACTTAGACGTCTGCAGTTTCATAGTTTTCATTACGTTATACATTTTTTCGATGAAATATAAACGAAATAATCGAAAGCTTTTAAATTAAAGTCCCTTTTTCGTGTCACAACAACTTCAAACGCACCCTACGCTGTTATTGAACAAGCCAACCGCACCTTGTGCGGTTATAAAACAAAACAAACAAACCTGCCCTTTTTCAGTGTTACAAACCATAAGCACCCCGGCGTTTTATTAACCAAATCCGACCACATTCCGGTAGTCCCCAGATGTTCCGCAGAGCCAAAGACCTGACACACCCAACCTATGTCTGTATAACCAAAACAAACCACACCCTTCGACGTTACCCCGGCTGTCCCGCACTCATACCCGAACAAACGCACCTAGGTGGTAACCTAAACCCAGACCGACGCACTCGGTGGTGTTACCACCACCAGAAACACCCGGCTGTTTGACAGCTTTGTCGACCCCTTGGGTGGCGGCAGCCATAAACTACGCACCTGATGCGTGGTGGTCACAGCCAAACGCACCCCTAATTGGTGAAACAATAAACACCAAAACACACACTCGGTGTTATAAGAAACCAACAACACCCCTTTGGATTGGCTTTGTCGACAAAACAAATAGCACCCATGTGCGTTGATATACACCCAAACCCCAACGCACCCTATCGGGGTTGTCACCACAAAACAAGCACCCGCTGTGCTAGTAGTAAATAAACCAAAACGCACCCCTTAGCTGAGGCATGTGGTGATGGTGATGGTGGTATTATGATGATGATGATGTAGATGGTGTATGATGATGGATCAGGTTGCTAGTGGCGGTGGTCGCGAGTGGGGTGGTGGATCGGGTTAGATCGGATTTTAAGTGGGGGGAGTAATTTCGGTCTCTTCGCCGGAACACTCGCCGGAAAAGTTTTCAGGCGGTGGGTGATCGGCTGGCGGCGGTGGTCGGAAGTGGTTGGCCGGAACATTATAAATACCACCATCTACTCATCCACCTAAACCCCAATACTAAACATCAACCCCATTTTGGTGAGAGAGAGAGAAGTGGTGGCAGTGTGTGTGTTATGTCTATATATAAATGTGAAGAATATGTATAATACTTATATAAATTTATATATATATTATGATAAAAGTGCATGTTTAATATAGTTTTAGGGTCTATAAAGTGTAACTTTCTTTATTATCGTTTTGATAAAACGGTTCGGGACTAGTTTGAATGACTTAACGGACGATTCAAATTTCGAACTTTCGCCATTGTTTTACTATCATTTTCTATGATAAAAGTGATTATACACTTGATAATATTTCTTAAATAATTTTATAACATTTTAAAAATTATTTGTTATTTATTTTGTGAAACGCGCTTACGCATTGTTGAAATAAAAAATGGATTTTAACTCGAATTGTCGGTCTTTAATAAAGTCACTGTATAAATTGTAAATAATTTATTAAATTTTCTCATTTAATAACGTGATAATTAATTATAATTTAATTATTCTTCCGTTTCTAAATCTTGCGACGGGCTATTTCAGTCACCTTCTGCTGTTTCAGGTTCTCGGGTAAACTGAAAAGTTGTCAGGAATATCATTCACAGCATATTGCTTTAGTAGTCCGAGAAGTCGTGATAACGTGATTTAGACTGGTCTGATCCTATAAGTCAAGCCGATCCTAAAAGACTAAGATTGATAATCGTCATCAAAATTTTGACAATTCTCGGTGTTACAGTACCTACCCTTAAAGAAATTCGTTCCGAGATTAAATATGTGTTATTCGCTTAGTGTGATAGTAAACAAGAATTAAGATTTTACTTTAAGCCATTTGAAATGACGCTGATAATTTATTCAGCAAAAATTCGGTGTTTTACAACTTCTCAATCTACCAAAAATTTGGCCTAGGTTAGTCCAGGATAATTTAATCCATCAAAATTGGTTCTATAATTTATCATTCAGATATTCATGAACTGTATAACTCGGCGATATAGGAAAGTCCATATAGTGAAAACCTCAAGAAGAAGGTATAGTGCGTGAGTATGTTGTATAAGTTTCTAAAATGTCCGAGACGGAAGTCTCGTTTCTAAATTTGTAATTGTTCGATAATTCACATCAACGTGCTTATGTTTGTAAGTACCCAACTTACCTTGGCAGTACTAGGATGTATCGCGACCTATAGTCATTCCTAATAGTGGCCGAATGAATAGATCCAACTATTGTTTCGTTCGATAGGTGTTTGATCTCGTTTAAGGGGAGTTGCCTTACCTATTGGTTAAAGTTGTTATCAGTCGGGACCGCTCATGGACCCAACAACAGCGACCGTATCGTCAATACTATTACAAATGGTGATGGATATTGCACTCAGTCTGTTATGTCCCACTGACAGTTCGTGATTTGCAACGGAATTGCAATGGCAAAAGAATAACTTAAATGTGATAATGGTAGTCCAAGGGAGGCATTAAGATTTGTTTGGTAGTAAGACACGGATTGTGTTCTCTAGGACCCTTTAACGGATTCTGATGATTATCGGATTTCAGGTTCCATACTCGTTGTCGTTATCGGATGCTCATTAAGCCCACTTATTTATATATTTCGAGAAGCGTCACATAATTTATGTTAAGTAAGAATTGCTAAATTATGGTTCGGTGATTTATAAAGTATTTTGTAAACTGAAGAGGGTCCAATCCTTTCAAATAATAAAGTATAATCATCTTACTAAATAATTCCCGGTGCAATACGGCTGTAATCTCATAACCTTCAAGGTGATTGTCATGACGATGATTGTGTTCTACTGAGTATGGGTACGAGTGATTTTAAAATGTCTTTGGAAGCTGGGGGAGTAAAAATACTGACCAGGCGAGATCAAATAGGGTCTAAGATAATTAAGGAGTACTCGGTTAGCGTAAATAAGGTAAAGATCTCTATAAACAAATCAGTATAGTGATTATCATAATCAATCTTACTATTACACGTCGCGCCATTACAATAAGATCTGCAATACTTAAATTCATACACAAATCCGTTGTAAAACAGAACCTGTGACGGGCTTTGTTTCATATAAGCAATTTTCATATCAATCCTCTTATTACAAGTCCCGCTATACAAGGACTTGTAATAGTTAGATTCATCAATATTTCCTGTAACAAAATTATGATCGGATCTCGTGTAATACAATATGTATAATGTAATTGAAGAAAAAATAACATCCATTAGAGACCTTTGTTTAACTTACAATGTCTTCGAGAAGAAATTAAGATCATTGTGCACTCACAATGTCTAAGAAGTAAGATGAGATATTTGTTTGTAAACTCACAATGTCTGACGAGTAGAATGAGGACCATTGTGCAACCCACAAACTGTCTTAAACTATTCTAGTGTCATTTTTATACTAATAAACTCTTCTATAAATTTAGCGTACATATCGCGATGGGAATGCAAGCATATATATATTATATATACTGTAGGAGTATGTCACTTAAGCACTTAATCGTAACAAGTTAATGTAAGCACCATAGCAAGGTAGTGTGTACGCACTTTGAAAATGTTTGATGCGATGCAATATTTGTGAAAACGGTTATAGTATAGGGTAAAATATGCAACCTAGTTCTCTATAACCTGACTCTGATACCAATCTGTCACACCTCAAAAATACAACAACGCAAGCGAATTCCAATGGGGTGCTACTTTCATATACCCAGCGCTAGATACAAGTGGAAACGACTCTAAAAGTGTCGTTTGGAAAACAATCTCGGTGATTTCTGAAATCAAAAAAAATAGTTGTCATAATTGCTCACCTATGAAAAACTTGATGTTAAAGACTCCAATGACATTCAAATAATCCAAGCTCTAATTAAGACTGGGAGAAAAACATGCTTAAAGTTGTTCAAACTTTTAAAGTTGGTGTGTTCATAGATTAGTTTAAGTTGGAATGTACGTTTCAACAATATATATTTATCCACTGTGTTTATCACAGTACCAATGTTAACATGTTTATAAAATATGCACGACCCTTTTTAGTCACGCTATAGTACCAATATTTATCCCATAGGATTTTATAAAGAATGCATGGTTAATTTAATGTCACCCAAAAGTACCAATCTTATCCCAAAGATTTTTATAAATAATGCATGACAAATTTTTATGTCACCAAAATGTTCCAAGTATGTATTTGTCGGGGGGCTATAGTTCCCAACGTGACTTCCGTACATGTTATTAACGTTCGTTCCAGTGATAGCTAGTCTCCCGAACGGGAGTTTGTCAATATATACACGATAGATATATTTTATCTCATTCTACGTGGACATCAGCTATAATGTTCGGTTACTGGCGATAGCAATCACCGAACAGGGATCCACACCCGAATAGATCTAATTTCATAAACAGTTCGCGACTCACCTTCCAAGTGATTTACAGTTCATGACGCTGTGTGACGTAGACTTGTCTGTACCCAATCCGGTGCATAAGTGAGTGATTTAAAATAAGGTGTTTCCCTATGGGTGTTCCCTCCAAGAACACCTGGGCGTTATATGATTGTTGCTCCCGCAGGAGCCAATCAAATCGTATAAAATTTTCCGTACATAAATTCAAAGTAAAGTATGCATTTGCTATCAAAAATGAAGTCAAAATATTGTATCCCACAAGCGAGGAGCTATGCAAATACAGTATGTAAACAAGTTTGTAAACAATCCTGTAAGCATTGTAAAACAAGCATGTTCTCACCCCATAATAAATTATATGTAAAACCAGGTAACAAATGGGGCTATAGATCACCAATTTCCTTTAAAAACAATCACACATTGTTATAAGATAACCGAGTAAGTATAAGAGTTTTGTAGACAACGTATGTATCCCCACGCGGGTTTATAAACATTTTAAAGAATTGAAAAGCGAGGTTATGAAACCACTTTGATCAAAGACCAATTAAATAATCAAATAAATCACAACGAATCTGCACACAGATCTTGGCCTACGACCTATAATTATGTCGCTCATATTATAATACACGTATTATATACCGATCAACGATGCGTTCCATCGTAACGACGAAATCAATAAATATTTTAATATGTATAAATACTTTATACCATGTGATGTGACAATTCCACATGCGCGTCTTTAAACACTTAAACCTTAAAACCCTTAGTATATTATCATGAATATATACATTTTCCGTCTAATCATAGCTTATGTCGGAAAGATTTTACCGAATGTTACTATTTTTAGACTCTTCGTTTCTTAGAAATTACGAACAGTGGTCTTAAATATAATTATTGAAATAAATAGATCAATCCGACTTTAGTTTTGACCCGCTATGTCTTGATTTTTAAAACAGGACCTTCCTCGAGGAAAAGTAAAACGTCATTACGAACAACTTTCGTGTTTCGCCGGAAGGCTGAAACGGACTCGAAAAATTTTTTTTTGGGGGGGGGGCATGATTCAGTTTAAATTAATAGATCTGTCAGCATTTAATATATTAAAAATAACCTTATTTTCTATTAAGTGTGTTATTCCAGATTTCACTCGGTTTTCTTTTTTTTTTGGATTTAAAAGTCCCGTTTTATATCAAAACGTCCGTTATAATATATAATTTGTTTCTTTGGTAAACCAAAGTCTAAACTTATCAATATCTCGAATCCTGAATTCCATGTTCCGTTTTATGTATTTAATTATTCGTTCCAAACGCTCCATAGTCGTTTTTAAGTTCACTCTCGTCTAATATTGGCTTAGAGAATTAATGATTTAATCCGTTTTAAATATTAATATCACATTTTACTCTAGACGTCGCAAGTTTCATTAGATTTTCATTCACAGTATAATGTTATGGATAATATTAAACGCAATAATGATGTTTTAATTAAACGGCACCCTTTTTCGGTAGTCCACCACACTCAAAGCCAACCCTTACGGCTGTTTATGAACAGCAAACGCACCCTTGTGCGGTTATAAAAAAAACCAAACAAACCTTGCCTTTATCCGTGTTACAAAAACCAAAAGCACCCTCGGCGTTTAATAACCAACCGACACACTCCGGTTGTCCCCGGTGTTCCCGCAGACCAAAAACCTGACAACCCAACCCTATGTCTTTATCAACAAAACAAACCACACCCTCGACGCACCCGTGTCCGCCAGCCAACCCGAACAAAACTCACCTACGGCTGTTAACCCTACAACCGGACCCGACGCACTCGGTGGTGATACCACAACACGAACACACCGGCTGTTTGACAGCTTTGTACGACACCCCTTGGTGGCAGGCTGCCATAACACAAAAACGCCACCCGCAGCGTGGTGGTCATCAAGGCCAAAACGTCTCCCCTAATTAGTGATGCAAACAATTAATCAAACCACACCTCTGGGTGTTATAAGAAACCACATCACACCCACTCTGGTGGCTGTCGACATACCAACGCACCTTGTGAGTGCTATTCAACCCAACCACGGCTGCACCCTGTCGGGGCTGTCCACACAAACCAAGCACCCTCGGTGCTAGTAAAACCAAAACGCAAACTCCCTGGCTGCTGCATGTTGTGATGATGATGGTGGTATTTGATGATGAAGCTTGTAGATGGTGTATGCGATGGTTGGTGGCGGGTGGCGCGTGGGTGCTGAAGTGGGGTGGTGGATCGGGTAGATCGGAGTGGGGGAGAGTAACTTTTGGTTTCGCCGGAAAAAGTTTTCCGGCGGGTGGTGAACAGGCGGCGGGGCGGTGGTTCGAGTGGTGGTCCGGGACATTTAGGAGAGAGAGAGAAGTGCGTGGGGAGTGTGTGTGTTTATGTATTCTATATATAAAATGAGAAATAGATGTATAAAATTTAATAAATATATATATATATTTATATACTACTATATAATATAATAAAAGGTGACAATGTTAATTTAGATTTAGGGTCCAAGTGTAACTTCTTTATTATAGTTTTGATAAAAACGGTTCGGGACTCGTTTGAATGACTTAACGGACGATTCAAATCTCGAAACTTTCGCCATTGTTTTCTAATCATTTTTCTGATAAAAATGAGTATTCACTTGATAATATTTCTTATAAATCATTTTATAACATTTATTAAAATATTTGTTATTATTTTGTGAACGGTACGCATTTGTCTGAACATAAAAATGGATTTTAACTCGAATATTCGCTGTCTTCATAAACGTCATGGAAATAAAATGTTAAATAATTTATTAAATTTTCTCATTTAATAAAACGTGATAATTAAATATAATTTAATTATTTTCCCGCTTCTAAATCTTGCGAGGGCATTTCAGTCACCTTCTGACTGTTTCCAGGTCTCGGGTAAAACTGAAAAGTTGTCAGGAATATCATTCCACAGCAAATTGCTTTAGAGTCCGAGTCGTGAAAACGTGATTTAGATGGTCGTTCTTATAAGTCAAGCCAGATCCTAAAAGTCAAAGATTGAAATCGTCATTCAAAATTTCAAAAATTCTCGGATGTTACATATAGGATCACAAATATTGTCCTGCTAAATCCGTGCTAGGATACGCTTCTGGCTTAACTAGATATCGGATATTGCCTTTGGTTTATTGAACAAGTTGACTAGCAGGTGAACCTAGATAATTCAACAAATAACATTCTGATTCCATTGGATAGTTGGACAAGTGGACTACTAGAGTATAAATTGTCATTAAGCAGTAAGTGGGTAAAGTCTCTATGAGCTAGGGTTTAACAAGATCACCATTGCTTTAATCCCTAAGATAGATTATAATCAGCAAATAAGGATGCTTTATGCGGATGCTTTAATTGTAACAGAATTAATGTGTCTAGGTCTTAGGATGAAGTCCCGCCTAAGTCTAAGAATGATATGCCACCTCAAGATAAGTAATCATTGCACTGAATAAACAAACCAACTTCTAATCGGATTAATGATGGCTAATACAGTTTTCTATTATAAGGCTTGACCGCTCTTTTATCTTCTGTTAATTTGCTTGCGTGGGTTAAAGTGTCTTGAATTGATTGTAGTCACCACCAAACCCGTGCCAGTCTCTCAGGCTGAAAACCCCCTTTACCTGTTAGAATTAGGATTAGAACTAACATAATAGGTTTGAATTAGATTAATAATTAAATTAGATTAGATAACCAAAATATTTATAATTGAGAGATTTAACCTTGCTTCAAGTGTTTCGACACCCTACTTACCACGATATACCCACCGATACGGGTATAACTGCACGTTAGAGTGTTGTTTTGGTTGAGTCGCTAAACTTTAATTTTAAAAACTGGTATCATAACAATTATACACCACACAACGACACGTTAAGTTTTTGGCGCCGTTGCCGGGGAATGAAATTAATCTTGATTTTTTAGTTTATATTTTGGTTATTAGATCAGATCTAACCCTTAGGAGTAGTGTTAATTAGATTAGTGTATATTCTTGTATATATATAATGCTAAAATGATTTTTTCTCCACGTCACGATAAATGATCTTGTTTTCTCGCTTTAATTGCTTGAGGGCAAGCAATAGCTAAGTGTGGAGGGATTTGATAACGCCTAAATTATACATGTTTTCGGCGGCGTTATTTGCATTTATTTGATCATTTCTCGTGAACTTTTGGTACTTAATCAAGTATATTTGCTATTATATGTTCTAGGTATGTGTCGTGGAAGAATACGGAAGATTACACGAAGAATTGAAGCTTAAACGAAGAAATAACTCAAGTTAATGATTTCCCGACACATGTTCACTGTTTTGGCCATAACTCGGTCATACGAACTCCGTTTTAGTTGATTCAAGCGGCCACGGAAAGAGAATTCAATTATCTACAACCATGAAAAAGGCCAACTGCTGAATATGCAGAAAGTGTGGCGGTTTTGGCCAAAGTGCGACGCACTTTTCAGTCGGTGGAAGAATTAAATGCAATTAAATGCTAAGTGCATTAACTCACGAAGTGCGGCGCACAAATAAGTTTGTGCGGCGCACTTTGGCCTATTTTTAGCCTATAAATACAGCCCCTAATCACCTCATTCCATATCTCTTACACACACAAACCTCAATTCGTTTAAAACACTTAGAAAAGGTGTTTTTGGTGATCTTTGCTTGACAAACCAAGGATCCAAACACCCCTTCAAACCACCATCACCACCATCGAATACCACCACTATCCACCATCAATTTCTAGATTATAATCCATCCCAAGAAGTAGCATTGAAGTATAATTCGAATCTATAAGTGATTGTGACAGAATTGTTTATAGTTTCCGGGTTTACTTTAAATATAATATAGTTTTCGTTAGGAAAACTTGTGAAATCATCAACATTTGCTCTTGAAGTTGATATAAATCTTGTTTATCCTTTGAATATGATCTTTACTAAATTCATGATGAATTTTATGTGTTTTGTTACTTATTTGATCATGGAGTAGTCATCATGTGTTTGTTTGGGCAATATGTGATCTTGGGTATGGAGCGTTTG
>BQNB010058377.1:24197-37786 GCA_026074375.1 Tanacetum coccineum | reverse complement strand
GTAGTTTCATTGTTTGGTGAAGTACTTGGTAAGGGAGCATGTTTATCAATGGAAGTAAAAGAAAGAGATGCTTCGACTGTATCTGGTAAAAGTAAAGTTGCAGCAAAAATTAGGGTAGATACAGCACATGGAGGTTTGAAGTATTCATCAAACATTGGTTGAAATAATACATCCCAATCATTCTTTATAGGAGGTTTAGCTGATGTTGAAGCAGCCTGGTTAGCACGAGTCCTGAACTAATGTGTCCAGAAGTCAAACCATAAAGTACGGGTCCTGAATCGTGTTGTTTAAAATCCATCTGAGTAAGTTCATCAAATTGTATGTTCATTGTTTTCATTATTTTTCTGGTCCTTTTATTGTAGATCCGGTATGCCTTCTTGGATGGTCAATAACCGATGAAGATTCCAATGTCTGCTTTTGGCTGTAATTTCCCAAGATCCTTAAAATTTTTTGTTAGATAACATAAAGCATGAAAAACGTAAAGATACTTGAGTTCAGGTTTGCGATCTCTGAGCAGTTCATATGGAGTCTTATTGTAACGGGTGTGGATAAGGGAGCAGTTTTGAGTGTAACATGCAGTAGCTACTGCTTCAGCCCTTAGAAATAGCGGAGATTTAGAGAAAATAAGCATGGTCCTTGCGCGCCTTTCAACTACACTGTTTTGTTGTGGAGTACGTGCGGTGGATGTATTATGAGTAATTCCAACCTCTTTCGTATAATTTCATAGAGTCTGATTGAGAAACTTTGTGCCGTTGTCGGTAGAAGATATCTTATTGTTACATTGAGATTAACTTGAGCTTGCTTCAAAATTTTAATAATAATCTCTGAAGCTTCATCTTTCATTCTCAAAAACTTCACCGAATTAAACCGAGAATATTCATCTACTATGACAAGAATATACTTTCTTTCCATTTATACTTGCCACCGCATCAGTCTGTACAAATCCATATGCAGCATTTGAAGTTTCTCATTTGTACTAGGTTCAGGCTTATATAGATGGGATTCCTTCTTGCTTTTTCCCATTTTACATGTCGAACACAAATGATCTATAGTATACTTTAACTTGGGCAAACCTTTCACAAGACCTTGTTTAGCAAGTAGATTGATGGTATCGAAGTTTAAGTGAGAAAGTAGACGGTGCCATAACCAAGATTTTGTCTTTGAGGCTTTGGAGAGTAAACAAACTATAGAAGACTTCATCATATCTACCATTGAGATTGTATAAAGATTAGAACCACGAGATCCCGAAAGTAAATCAACACCTTCTAAGTTACGTACAAAACAAGTGTGTTTTCTTAAAGCTACTTTGAGATCTGAGTCACAAAATTGGCCAACGAAGAATAGATTATGACCAAGTCCTTTAACGTACTAAACAAGCAAAATAAGAATATTCCCCATTTGTAGATCTCTATATCCCATAATTACTGCAAAATGATTGTTGCGGAATCAGACCGTACTGATAAACTTGGAAACAAAATTAATGAGCTTATCACGGTGTCCATTCACGTGTTTGAAACACCCAGAATCTAAGTACCAGAGAATAGTTTCTACAATCTGCATAAAAAGAAAGAAGAAAACATATTTACAAAAGGGTGGATCGCCAACTTTTGATTGGGTTTTGGGTTGTTAGTGAACCTAAGTGACTCTTAGATAGTCAAACTTCCAAGGTAGAAGTTCCTCATCCTGAATAATTCTCTCAAATCCAAAATCATGCAAACTAAATGGATAAAATTCCGTGTTTAGCATAGATCTAGAGTGATTCCTGGGCATTGACATATCTAAGACTTAGTTTAGGACACGGTACATCAACCGAAATTATTGTGGTTGTTAAGATATGCACAGGAGGTACAGCTATGGAAGACGTGTCATTAGAAGGGGGCACGGTTTTTCTACTAAGTTAAATGTCCTTCCTGTGGGAATCTACTTAAGTCCTACAGTTTTAAAGATCCATCATGTTGGTTTCCATTCACTTTTAACTTTTTGTTTTGCAGATTTAGCCACTTAACGTTTTTGTATTTTCTTAAGATATTTAACAACACAATGCCATCCTGATTTGCAAAAAACAAACTAATCATTTACTATGATAAGCAAATTGTCATCAGGAATTTTTTGACAAAGGAACATTCTTAACTTGCTTACAATCTGAAACATGATTGTTATTATTATCCACTTGACTTAATACTTTTGCGTAAAACTAAATATTCATTACAAGAAACGCAAAATCTAGTACAGAATTTTGTGACAAAGCAACATTCTTAACTTTCACATACAATCTGAAAAATGATTATCTTATTACACTTGGACTTAACTTAATATGGTGGGTTCTACTATATTCTTTTTGCTTCTACTTAATGTTCGGCTGGACATAGCGTTCTTTGCAGTGCTCTAGGATTTGAATTCGATAGAATTTATTTAAGCTTAACTCTTCTATATAAGGTTAACATAGTGTGTTTTGCTTTATAACAGTGCTTTTATGTGTGTTGTCTCTTGGTTTGGTTTGTTCTAGGATGCATCTACGTAGGCTATTGTTCCTTTTTAACTTGTAGACAGAGCCACTTTTAATTCACGCTTTGAGTGAAAGGGCATGAGGCAATGAATCATACACTAACAGTTCTTGAATTCGCTAGCAAACATTTGAGGCATGACTAACTCTGTTATTCTAAAGGTTTTAATGCTCTAACTTCTTCTAATAATTCCTGAAGTGTTGCTACGTTCTCCTTAGTTACTTTCAGATAATCTCAATGCACATCCCTGTTGTTCTTAAAGTACACATTGATTGGTTCATACTCAATCTTAAGCAAACATGGGGCAAGAACTTTTTTTAATGCAGTTGTCATTTAATGTGTGGTAGTCAAGTAGGGATTTGACTATTTTGATAAATCATTTTTCTCAACAACTTTTAGAAATAACCTTTTGATTTTGAAGTGAAGTTAATTAATTTAAGTTTGTTTACCATATTGGAGGATTGTAGAAAATCTTAGTATTCACATTTGTACATTTTGATTAATTTGGATTCAGAAAACTTTGTTTAACTCAGATTTTAACTTGTTATTTTTAGTTATTTGATCATGTAAGTTTTTGTTGCAAAGGTCTGTTTGAAAGTTCATTTTTTCCCGTGTTTGCTTGATTGAATCTACAGCTTTTTTATTTATACTGTTATGTGTTCTCTGTTTCCTTAAATAGAAGGATGAGGACCTGAAAAAGCTACGACATAGTTATTATTCATCGCATATTTCTGATCTAGAATCAAAATTTGGTGATTCACATGAGTCTCGGACTCTTTCCATTCAATTGTGATAAACGATATTTCAAACATTTATTACGTGTTTTTTGTCTAGCAGTTTCACTTTTAGATCTTTATCTCAAAAGATTGGTTATTGATTGCTTGAACCAAATGATTATTATTGTTTGTTCGAGAATCATTAATCATTTTTTGTGATTTTGAAAAGCAGGATCAAAAGTAATACTATATTCCTCAAGGTTTGCAAAACGTTTTCTTAGTTCACATAATGACTTGTTTGATTCTTGAAGATCTAAAAACACAATGTCAAGACTTTTACATTGTCCACAACATTGCTCAACCTCATCTTCCATTTGTTCAAAAATGTCTTTCATTTCTTTAATCTCGGCAATAAATCCTTTTTCAAAAAGTTTGAACATTTCTTTTAGGTTTTCAGACAATGGTATGACATCTTTTTTAAAAGCCCCTTTTATATCTGATTGCTCCCAGATACCTATCTCATGAGGAGACAAAGTAGTTCTCCTTTTAATGCATTCATCAAACTTCGTAAGAAGATCTCGTGCATTTTTAAGATTTTTGAGCACTTGACTGGTTAATGGAAGTTTTTTAGGAAAAACTTTTGTGGGTGTAGAAACATTTTCAGAAAGACTTGGTGTGGAAGACCAACATAGTTGTTCTGCTGACGATCATTTTTGTGGAAGAAAATACTCATAGAGTTTATTTAATTTTGAGCAATCAATCGGTTTAGCATTAATCTCAGTTTGTTTTTCAATCATTTTCAACCGACTCTCTTCAGCAAGTATCAAAGTTTCCTCAGAATCACACACAGATATAGGATTATGTTTATCAATCAAGACATTTCCATTATATAATGCAGGTTGTTTCCGTCGAGCTTGAGAAAGATACAAAGGATTTTGATAACCAAGAGTTGTCTTATGTGTTTCATCATAAAAAATTTAAGGTTTGGTTAGCATATGCATAGTTTGAGCAGATTGACCAACTTTAAAAATAATGTTTTCAAGTTCCTTTTTTGCTTTTTCCAAATCCACAATTTCACTGATGTTCTTTTCATATTTTTCAGACGACTCTTTTTTGTATGTGTCAAACTTATTTTTTAGAAAATTTACCTGGTTTGTTAAGTTCTCCATTTGTTTTCGTTGAGAAAAGACTTGATTTTCATAATCAGATACTTTTCTATTGCGATCACAAATGGCAGTTCTTAATTCACAGTCTAAAAACTTTTCTCTATCAGAAGCAGAGTCTTTAGATTTATTTTCCAAAATTTTGACTCTTTCTTTGTATTGTTCAAGCTCGGTGGTTAATGATTCATTCACACTTTGTGTCTCTTGATTTACCATGTTACATTTTTCTACTTGAGTTTTCATGTGTTCAATTACAGACAATATCATATCATTCTTTTGAACAGGAGGAGGAACATAGTTATCTTCATCGTTGCCAATAGTAACCATATAATCAGCGTAGGAGATAACGTTGTTGTTACTCGTAAGTTCATCATATGACTCATTATTGGAAACAATGTTTTCAATATATTCCAGCTCTTGTGCGTCAGAATTAAGCATTTTAGATTCATGATAAGTGTCGTAATGAGGTACCTCGGAGCAATGTTTTAAAAATCGCGCCAAAGGCGCGCCTACTCTCTAAATCCCTCGAGGCTCCACCCTTTGGGATTTTTTTAGATCGAGGCTCACAACATGCATAAATCCCATAAAAATCGCAGCGCCTTGGGATTTTGTGCCTTGGGACTAGTCGCGCCTAGCACATGTAATGGGTTTTGGGCCTTTTATCCTAATATTGAGACATAAATACAAAATCACATGGGCCTTTATATATAATCTACTAAAAAAACCCCTAATAAAGAAAATTAAATACATACAATACAGTGAAACAAGAGCCTCCAATTTTCTTCATATTCCTCCATTTATTCAACTTCTCTTTTTAATTTGACACATATGTAATCACTTCACGTCATATGTATATTGTCTATTTTTTGAAGAGGCTTGTTGCAAGTCACAAACCAAAAACTTAGATCTAATGATGCGAGTCAAACTATAATCTTAGATCCAGTGATGCTTATGCTAGTTCAAGCTCAAGGGGAAGGGAAAGGGGAGGGTCTAGTTCTAGACAAAACCTTTGGATGAAGATGATGACATTGTGGTTTTAGAGAATAGTAAAACCGAAGAAGAAGATGTCAAGGAGGATGAATCTAATCACAATAAGGAGCGATACACATTTGAATATGATGATGACGATGGGGAATTTAACGACTTAGATTAAAGTCTCTTAATTTGTTTCATCAACTAGTTTCTTGATGAAATATTATCATGATAATGTGGCATTATGCTTGAATATTGATACGCTGCTTCACTTGCTTGCTTGATATTTTTGGTTTAAATGTGAGCTTTGTTAGATGTATTAACTATTAAGTATTTCAAGTTTTATTTTATTCAATCCGCATAAAGTAAACCAGACGCCTATGACCCTTTATATAGAGGGTTTACAAGAAAAACCTAGAGTATTAAGGAAACATAATAACTTATATTCAATGCATATCTTTGACTTTTCAATGCATATCTTCTGCATTTAAATCTTCCAAATATGTAGAATACCAAAGTGTCATATTAAGCCCTTGTTATTTCATTTATCTTTATATAAGCACATGTAGTTTTGTAATCATCAAATCTGTAGACCCAACATTCTTTCCCCTATTTGATAGTACAATAAAAATCTTCATGAATGAAAACAATCTTTATGCTTCCACTTAACTTTAGATCTCTTAAACATGTCCACACATAATAAGTCTGCAAATTCGATGTACAATTATCTTCTTCCCCTTTTGTAATTTCTAATTGGGTTCTTATGTGGATTATGCAAACTTGGATACAACAGCTATACAAAACCATTTACATAACTACTAAATCCAGCCTTCCAATACTCAAAATACCAGCCATGAAGCATAATACGAAAAATAATTTTGAGCAGTAGAAATATAAACTAGCAGTAGTAATAAATGATCAGCAGTAGTAATGAAACACTTCCTCTCAAGTGGTGCATGTAGATGGTTAAACATTTATCAATAAGTTCTCCATGGAAACCCATATGTTTAACCATCTCTAGAATCTTTTAAATTCTGTAGGCTTTTGTAATGTTTCACTGAGTGAAGAAATTAAGTATTACATACTTGATGTAGAAGTAGATCATCCAAACTAGTGTCTTTTTATCTTGTACTATCCAGTGACTCCAAAAACTTATAAATAAATCTGTGAAATATATGGAGATCGCAACATCTTGATAAGTTTATCATCATCTTCTATGAGGACAACATACTGAGTGATAGCAAATGTGAGATTGTGCACCATAAGTTAGATCACTACACCTTTGATAGATTTTGTAAAGTCTTCTCACATCGTTTCTTAGCTCGAAGACAAGTTATCTCTCAAATGTTGTAAGCCATTTGAAGATAATGATAAGAACACAAACCAATTAATTAACTTCAACCGTCAAATAAGTGATAAGTAATCCTCTTCGTAATCAATTATTCCAAATAATACGAGCCTTTAAATCTGTTAAGAACATGTAAACCAAATCCAAAAACCAAACAGTAAACTCCCAACAAACAAACTTGAGTTTTTATTTTGTCCGAGATCCCAAAGTGTGTGTTATCCGATATCTGCTAAAGCTAGCAGTACAAACAATAAACCAGCAGTACAAACTTTCAACAAGCAGTACTAACCTTTAACTGGCAGTAATTTTCTTTTCTTTAGAGCCCTAATGTAGCACGTTTCTAAAAATCAAGTAGCAAGTATTATACTTCTCAATAGAAGCCTAGCTGTTTTTACTGCTGTATGCTTGCGTATATATCCGAAACATAACAGTAGTTACTGGAAATAAATGCTAGCAGTTAATGATAACAACCAACTGTATTACCCATCCTTTGGCTGATAAACATAATTTGAACAAGCAGCAAGAATGGTCATATAGGGCAGTTAAACACATCTCGATGCAACTTCTTTGTACCATTAATCATTAAGGTTATACTGCTTGTCAACTCCGTCATCACAAAATTATGTTCAATACATGTGGTTTCTTCAGATCTCTGGGGTCTTTATCTAATTTAGACCAAAATCTTTTTGTCAGATTTGGGTTGGATATGTTTCGCGGTTTATTCACCACAAACTCGTATTCAAATTAAAATTTTATCACAGGCGTAGGGGGGTTGGTGTTTGTCAGTCGCTGGATATTGGGGCGCTAATATTAAGTACTTCACGTAGTCACCATTATGGGTGGAGGGTACGTATGGGGAAACAGGGGAAAATATCACAACAAAAATACCTCAAATCCAAATAAAGGCAAACAGAACCTAAAAACTAAAACCACACAAGACAACCACCAAAGAAACCTAAGACGGCTTATAAACAAAGCGCAAACGACAAAAAAATAACAAAATTATTAGATCTATTTAAAAAGGGGAAAGACAAAACCCACCCACCCGACACATCGATCAACAGCCACAAAAAGAAAACAATATCCCCCCATCCACAAAACATGCCGAACACCAAGCAACAAGCCCAAACTGGGGGCAAAAACCCCCACACAAACCACACCCTAACACACAAACACAAATTAGCAGATCCACTCTCACACCAAAAAAAGGAAAACTCCCACACCCCGGGGGACCGCTCACACTAACCCCCCAAACCATAACCTCCCAGCCTACCCCAAACCAACACACCCCCCCTTCCCAACCTATCTCGACTCACGAACCTTCAAAACAAACATCTTGTGATCCCTATATCAAGAGCCGCATGAGGCTCTGATACCAACTGAGAAGTCTGTTATGACCCCGTTTAGTTCGTTATTTAAAGACTCGTCCGGATTATGTAACAATGATTTTAATAAACTTGCCACTGCGGAATAATAACACAGAAATTCAGAGTTACTCCTTCAAGGTTTTTTTTATTCACTTTATCCTCATGATCAAATGATCATGAGGGCTTAACTAACTAACTATACTATACTAACTAAATACTAAACGTGTACACACACGCTTTTGCTAGACTCTCATTAAGAAGTCTGCTTTTCTAACTATTCTTGATATATTAAACTCTATGACAATTTGTCCTTTATATAGAGGGTTTACAAGAAAAACCTAGAGTATTAAGGAAACATAATAACTGATATTCAATGCATATCTTTGACTTTTCAATGCATATCTGTTGTCTTTTGTAATATTAAACAAGGAACAAGTAAAGCTTTATGCTTTTGTATTATGTCTTATAATTAAATCCAATATACCAATTTAAACGACTTTTTGTGTCGTTCTTATATATATCTTGTGCTGTTGATCTTGAAGTAACACGCCCCGAATCCTTATTCCGCTGCGACCCATTTTGGGGGTGTTACATCAAGTATCAGGTTGAAGTGTAGGTGGTTGTTGAACAATTGGAGGTGCATAACCTTAAAGTGGAGGTAACTGAATTAGTTGTTCGGTTATCGGAGTGTTTGATTGGTAGTGTTGATATGGTTGATAAACTTTAGATGGTTGAGTATGATACTGTATTTACTAAGAGTTGTATGACGAAGGTGGGTTGTAGGTATTGGCTAGTAAAGCAAGTGGATCCGGGAATCGTTGTCGCATTTCTCGAACTTCTTTAGCATCTCTTTCATTGTGTTTAAGGAAAGCATACAACTAATTAAAGTTCACACTGTGAAGGTCTCTTACTTGTTTAGCTGCTGTGACGAACCTACTCCACTCAGGTTGAAGATGATTCACAAACTTCATGTTGATTTGCATGTTTGACATAGAATAGGAATCATTTTCATGTCATTGATCAGTTTAGTATATCTCAGATAGTATGATTGAATTGATTCTCCAGGCTCAGATGTGAATTTATCAAATTCATCATATAGCATGGGCTCACGTTCTTGCTTGGTCATGTCTGTGCCTTTCATAAGTTATTTGATACGATCCCAAAATTCTTTTGCGGTCTGATAGTGGTTGATGAGAGTGTGAATGTCAACTGGCAATCCAAGTAGAAGTATATTGACAGCTGTGATGTCACTGTCGTATTGTAACTTCTCTTGTTGAGCAAGGTCTACAACTGTTTGTTTACGTTTGATGTATGTAACACCATCAGCAGCTTTAATTGTGATTTCTGGCAATAGTTGATAAGTACCATTCTCGATTAAGTCAATTAACATTTCTCCATTCTATTTTCCTCTAATGTAGAGTAAAATTCGAGTCTTCCAACTATCGTACATGCCTTTCTCTAGAATCAGGGGACGGTTTTCAGAACCTGCTGCAATCACATTTTCTGCCATTGTCGCCATTGATGAATTGATTGTATAGACTTAATATGAAATGATATTTCAGATTGTTTTTGATGAAGAGGAAGTGTTGTGTGGTTTGTTTTAGTGAAAAGGTTGAATCTTTAAGCAAACCGTGAATAAAGGTTGAGACTTTATCACTTAAAGTTACTAAAGATTGGAACATTAGCCTTGAAAAGAACTTGAAAAATCCTTTAAGACAATAAATCGAAGGTTCGGTTCAAAAGGGTAGTTCGATTTGGTGGTTTGGTTGTCAAAGGAGAACCAATTATGTGGTTCGGTTCCCAAGTGGTTCGGTTCCACAGTTTCGGTGCTTGCATTTGATCGGTTGAGACCCTGGTTTGGTGCTTGCACTGGATCGGTGGTCTCCTTGTTCGGTGCTTGCACTAGATCGGTGGATCCTGGTTCGGTGCTCCAAGTTGTTCGGTTACAAGGGTATAACCGATCCTTGTGATGCGGTTGAAATTTTTGACACACAAGAAACCACAAAGAAATATATCTTTTTGGAAAATGTGGTTCACACGTTTTTGAGTAACTTTTGCAACACAAGTAGAGTTACTAGTGTGTTTAACCGATATGGTTTGCAAAAGGTTGAAACTTTTTCTTCTGAAATCTTTAAAAATCACAAGTTTCTTCTTTGAAACCTTCTTGGAACTCTTGTGCTACAAACTAGAGTTGCTAGTTTGTGTAACCGATACGGTTTGCACAAGTCTTGAACTTCTTCAATCCGAAACCAACAAAAGTCAAATCTTTTTCAAAAAAAACACTTTAAAGCACTTAAAGAACAAGTAAAGTTTAAACCTTTTTAGTGTTTCTTACCTTTTAAACACCTAAAGAGTAATAAAAATTAAACCTTTATGGTTTTTAAACACATAAAAGTTGAAATTATCATTCTTTTTGAGCTTAAAGTGGGGCGAACAAAAAAATGTAAAAACCACAACTTTAATCTTTAAATACACACAAAAACACTTTTAATCATCCCATGGAGAGTGATATCAATTAATGAATATCACAACATATGCTACACACTATAGATTTAGAGAGAGAAAGATAGAGAGACGCCTTTAGAGAGAGAGAGGTGAGGCGTGTGGGTGATGAGGAGAGGAGAGAAAATAAGAGAATATTATATCAAGAAAGAGAAAATCACCACCCCTTAACCCTTCCTTAGCCCTCCTTTTATAGTAAGGAAGGAGGAACTAGGAAGCAATTAAGGAATATTACATATTGTACTTTAGTCCTTCCCTAGTTGCACTAATTAATCCCTAGACAATATAAACCAGATAAATAGCCTTTGTAACCAACACTTTCTGTGTTTCTAACAAATATCCATAAACACAAAGAAGGTATAGAATATATAATTATTGATTCTTTAAATTAGGGTTTTATCATAATTTGGGCGGTTTGCTAATTTTAGTTTCTTTTGTAAATTTTATTGGTTTTTATAAACTTTGGTTTTTTTTAGTTTTGGATATTGGGAACGTCACATATGGCCGGTTGTTAGTCGAGTAGTGGTTGCAGCTAGCGCTCTGAAGCTTCTTGAAAGCTTATTCTAGGGTTCTATATCTGCTGGTATGTAAATTGTTCCATATTTTAGGTATTGTCTCAGGTATTCATAATTTATTTGAGGTATTTTTTCAATCTTTTTTTTATTCTGAAATTAGGGCTTCATCATAATTGGAGGTTCTGTTAATTTAGTTTTTTTCTCATGATTTTGTTACCTTGCTTATGGGTTTTGATACTGTTTGACAAGGGTATCACTTTGATTGAACGTTTTATTGGCTGTGATTTTCTAATATTTAATTTGTTTATGTGCAAAACTTAGGGAAAAAGACGTGGGGAGTGAATTACTTATGTTGAAAGGATTGGTTGAAAATTTGGATTTGGTTCTCACTTTTATTTTGTTGTCGGTTATATTTTTGTATGTGGTTGCACACATGACGAATGTTTGGTATCACATATTAAAATTGATTATTCGCGTATTTGTGGTTTAGGATCGTGTATATATTGTGCCTATGCATTGTTTACCAATTATCGTATCTTGGCAGGACAACCACACCTGAATTATGGTTGCAGCCATGGCGGGTGTTTGGTATCACATCTATATTTGCATTTTAAAAATAGCCCATAGTTAAAACGGCGTCATTCACATCGCCTAATGAGTGTTTATATAATACAAGAAGGTTCAGGAGAATTCCTGGTGTTATCTATGTGTCTACGAAGAAATAATACATACTAACTTGGGCAAAATCATGATGAGAAAACGACGTCGTACTTGAGCTCAAATGATAAAACTTATAATTCCCATATCTTGGCGGGCCATCCGCACTTGGATTGTGGTTGCAACCATGGCGGGTGTTTGGTTTCACATCTATGTTTGCATTTCTATTTTTAAATGTTGATGATCTTTCAACTTTGCGATGATCTTTCAACTTACTGGTGACCCAGGTTACGGTTGAATATATTTCTGAACTATGGTTATAAGCTGTGATTGTGTTTTACTTGGCTATGATGATCCTTCGACTTTGTTGTGTTGACGCGGAAAGTGGAAGGATGGCAGAGTGCGAGAATTGCTCCCCTCGGCAACCACCACGAGCGCAACCATGACATCAATTAATCTGAGGCGATTTTATCACGTATTTATTGAAGAAGAAGCATACACCACCTAATTATATGGGGCTAGGTGAGGTCGCCGCCTCAACTTAATCAAGTTAGTGATGTGTACTTATTGACCATGTTATCTTCAATTTTTATTTATTATTTTAGTTCCTTAATGGTCGATGAAGAATATTAGTAATCTTTAACAACAAGAAGTAGTGAGAGAAAGTGGAAGGAAGGATTTATTTTAGTGAGAGAAAGTAAGAGAAAGAAAATGCATTACTATGTGAAAAATACAACCAACTAACCACCTCACCAAGGCATAGAGAGGTGTATAAATACTTCTACATGGCACGTGGGCTTGGGCTTGCATGGGTTTATCCATGGGCCTTAGCTAACTAACTATGTAAGTTTCCAAAAAATACTTAACGAGCTAACGTCAGTTATCTACGGAAGCGACTAACACTTTCGTGTTCCTAACAATATGCCCCCTAAGGGAGGTCGCTCTATTTTACAAAAACTTAAACCTAGCATACTATGCTTTATCTTTAGTCTTGAGCTCGTTTAACTTCATTCATTAACTTGTGATTTGATGTAGTGATCATAGACTTTAGGTCTTAAGCTTGTTCCTTAGCTTGTCTTGAATGTGATCTTGAACACCTTGAGATCGTCAATCAAGCATAATCTCGTTTTGCCATCTTGTAAACTTTTCCATCTTGTGAACTTGTGACTTCTGGACCGACATGCTCATACCTTTCTTGATTTGTTGACATGAAAAGCTTTAATGTTGCATCTTTCTTGAAATTCTTTAACTCTAACACTTCATCACTTTGAGAAAGACGTTCGGTATTAGAGTGACGGAAACTTCTTTGAAATTCTTTGACTTTAACACTTCGTTACTTCAAGAAAGACGTACGGTATCAGAGTAGCGGAAGTCTTAAAACATGTACTTGAGCTTTCATGATGTCTTTATGGTTGTTGGTCGGGTATGAGCATGTGGCTATGAATCTGTGAGTCAGCTGGAATTAGGTACCTCCATGTCCTTCTTTATATATATTCTTGAAATAAAATAGTTAGCAATAAAGAGGGGGGACGAATATGGCTTTGTCATTCGCCATGTTTGGTTGGAGTAACTTTCGAATCCGTGAGGATCGACCTGTGATCAGGTAGATTTAATTTAAGAAGAATCTCCTTGACAGGATTTCCAGCTGAAGTATTAAGTCTTTCTAACACATGTGTATCAGATTCATCAAACTCAACATGTTCTTATTATCGGAGACCAGCGAGTTACTATCTCACCGATTGAAATAGAAAAATCAATTTGAAAATCAATTGACGTGTCACTTGCTAAAGTGGTTTTGTGACACATCAAAAGTGTTAATCATTTAAAAAATTCATCATCAATCGT
>BQNB010058377.1:5818-20475 GCA_026074375.1 Tanacetum coccineum | reverse complement strand
CTCCTAGCATGTTAGGAGGTGTTGGTTACTCATTTCTTCACATAGTAATCTTCCATTATCTTTCTTTTAATTTCTCTCTCTAAATCCCTCTTTCTCTCTCTAGTTTTTATCTATTTCGTGTGTATGGATGTGGATTGGATAGGTTAACATGTGGCATCAAGAGCCTAGGAGTGATTGTGTGATTGTTGTGTGTGTTTAACTTGAAAAAGTATAAGAATGTACAAATTTTTTCATTATACACGAATTCAAAAATTTATAATATTTTGATGTTAAAATTGATAAAGTTTGTGTTTTTATGTTAGATATACCTTAGATATAGTGAGTTTTGCAAAAAAATTCAAGAAAAAGGTTAAAAATTATGTTTTTAGGTGTTTTTTGTGATTTTGGTTCGAGTGTACTTTTGAACAAAAACTACGATTTAATCATAAAACATGCGGTTTGAGCTCTTTTTAATGTGCGATTTGACCTCTCAAATGTGCAGTTTGATACTATAAATGTGCGATTTGATCTTTTACAAAACTGCGGTTTGACACTTTGAGGTGAGATTTGATCTCTTTTGAGGTGCGGTTTGACACTTTTTGAATCCTGCAGTTTGATCACTTGGATGTGCGATTTTTCATGATTTAAAACTGTAACATTCCGTATTTAAGGTCACTATTTACTCCGAGTTTTATTTCTATTTTCATTTTTTAAGCGAGTTATTAATTTTACGTTTACCCGATTTAGTAAGAATTTTCCATTTTTAGCTTTGCGTGAGCCGTAATTAGAAATCTATTCTGTCTTCGCATCATAAGTGATTTAATAATCTCATAATATTCCCCGATGATTATAATTTTCCTCATTTTCATTTTCCGTTGTGTTTCGCGTTTACGTAAATTCTTGCTAAAACTCGCGTTTTTACCTAAAACCTTACCTTTTCTTAATTAAACCTTACATTATACTTTAATAATACTTATAACTAAAAATCAAAAAAAAAATCCCAAACCCTAGGCCAATGGCCGGTTTTGTTCTATCCCACACACAAACACAAACCCACTTTTCAACTTCCTATAACTCATCATCATTTCAATTTCTTTTTCCCACACATGCAAATCTCAAAAAAATTCAAATCCTCTCTTCCCTTTTGGTCTCCATTTCTGCCGAAATTAGCCACACCACCACCACCATCATACAAAATTTCACATCTCATTTTTATCCTCTTAACACCATCCATAAGTCTCTTGCAAAGTTTGGTGCAATTTCTTGAAGATTTGAAGGAGTTTAGGGCTTGTTTGAAGCTTTTTGATTGGGGTTTTCTTGGGGAGATTCTTGGTGATATTTAGGAATCTTATAAGCTTGGTAATCTTGGATTTCTTTGGTTCGAATTCAGCCAACACAAGAAAGGGTGTTCTTGGTTGATTCACTAGCCTAAATCTCTCTTTTTGTAAGCCCTAATCTTTCTTTTGTTAGTCTTATCTTTTATTTCTTGTTTTCTTTAATTTTAATCCATGAAAATTGATGTTTAAGTTCTGTAAATATATATTTGATTATGATCTTGAGGATTTTTAGATTAGTTATGGCATTGGGTTAGGTCTTAGATAATTAAGATGATGTTTAAAAAGGTTTTGAGTTAAAATATTGGGATTGTTTTGAAAACAGTAGCAAAACGTGTGATTTTCTAAAAATATTTGGCCTGGATACTATGATTAAATTAAATTACTGGAAAGATACATGTCTTATCATCATAGGATAGTTGCATGCTCAACCAACTCCTTAGGATGAGTGAGTTATGGCCAAAACAAGAAAATAGGTCAAATCTGGACATGTGTTTAGAATACGAGTTAAACTCCAAATTTTTGCCATAAAATAATAGATCTTTTTTATTGGGACAGTAGTAGACATCATAAGGAAACCATAGCCTTTGACCTCACCTTCATTTCTATCTTGGTTTGGGATTTATGGCCATTTTGGTAAAGGGTAAAATTTTTACTAACTTTCTGTTTTGGACAACCAGGGGTAAAATGGTCTTTTCACATAGTTACGAGACTTTGTAAATTATGAGACTCACATTTCTGGAAACTAGACTCAAATAGCTTTCCAGGGGTAAAAGCCTCATCTATAGAACATTTGTGAGCTAGGAGATATGAGTCCATGAAATAAAGTTAAATTCAGAAACCTAGTTTTTACGTCTAGTCTAAAAATTGCAAAACGTATAGTACACCGGGATAAAATAAAAGTTAGAAGCCGAAACTTGGTAGATGTTCATTCGACTATAAGACCAGGTCACATGTCAATTTGGGGTTAAAAAGGACTTGGGTAAGTTCTAGTGAAATGCCATACTTATCTCGAAAACACAACTCATGATCACATGTTTAAATTTTACGTATGGTTACTTTCTACGTACTAAATCGCGTCACGTATTTTAGGAGGTGCCTAGGAGTACTCTCCTCTCATTCAAGACTTGATAATACTTCTGATCTAATTGTTCTTAAGGTGAGTTCATAGCCTCGCCTTTTAATTTTTAAACTGTATTTATAAAACCCCGCGAGGGAGATACATGCTTGTTTTATAAACTGAGCACAAGAAATTTTATGGTATGCTGGACCCGAATATGAGATTAATTGCATAAGTAGCTATTGCCAAAAGACCCCACATCATGAACTGTTAATTGCCTATAATGGGTAAGCGCTAGTACAAGTAAATAGATCTATTGGGTTTGACAGCCCTGTCCGGGGGTCTGAATCGAATCCTTTCGAGCACCCAGTCAACGGACAATTTGTATTTAGAAGTTAGGTATAAGGCAATAATACCTAGTTATGGGGCAACAAGAATTACATACAAGATATGATTTAACGTCAAGGCTTCGGTGTCATGAGCTTATTGCAATAGAAACTTGATTAATGGCTTGTCCGTACAACAAGTCACACGATGAACAAAAACTTGTGTTCTCTTTTATCTCTTACAAACTCTATGGATTCACTCAACATTATTGTTGACTTTTTAAGCATGTTTTATCTCAGGTAACCAAGGGTGATGGATGCCGAGTACGAGGAGTCTGCGCTAAAAGTTTAAAGAGACTGTAATTTTGTTACATTTTATATAAACTATATTTCTATGTTTTGGAAAACTTATGTTTTGAATTGGGTAAGTTTTCTGTGGGAGTAATGTTTTGTTACTTGAAACTTCTTTAAATGGGAACATGTTTTTTTTAATCGCCTCTTTTGTGTCGTTTTCGATATCTCTTATGCAATATGTTTACATGATTTAACACCCAATGTTGTATATTCTGCTGCGTGAAAATTGGGGGTGTTAGATTAGCTCTACTTCATCATCTCCTCTGATCCAGTAAATCCATAATGCTTTCATAGTATAATGATCCATTGTCTTGTAGTTGAAATTTTTTGATCCCAACCATTCAATAAATGCAACATCAGACGGATCATATCCCATATCATCATCAGCTTCTTGTTCCGAATCATTATCCATTTTTGAGTCACATGGGATGTTAGCAACTTCAACTTCATATGTGAATAAATCATCATCCATTTTGCTTAATCGACTGACTTCATCGTTGAAAACTTCAAGTGATGCATCGCAAGTGAGCGGAACATCTACGACCTTAACATCCTTAATTTTCTCGAACTCTCCTTTGATAACCTTTGTCATTCTTACTGAAAAATATCCAGAAAATTATCAGTAGAACCAGCGGAGAAAGGTATATATAAAAAAATTTGGGCCTTAAGTTCGAGTATGGAAAAGAATTTTATCAGATGACCGATACGCCGTATCCAATGGAAGTGAATACGCCGTATTAATCAGTTGGGATGGATACGCTGTATTGGACAGAGAACTGGATACGCCGTATCCGATGGAAGTGGATACGCCGTATTCAACTGTCGACCAGAACAGTGTATTTAAGAAAAATAATTAAATATGCAAACAATTAAACACACAAATATATATACAAGCAAACAATTAAATACAAATATACAATTATTACAGAATATACAATAATCTAAATTACACTAATCCTAAGGGTTAGATCTAATCTAATGTTATAAACCAAAATATCAAATAAAAATCAAGATTAATTTTCACTCCTAGGCAACGGCGCCAAAAACTTGATGTGCTATAGTGTTTTTTGGTATATTTTAAGATGATTCAAGGTTTTAATTTATATTTTGCCACTAAACCAAAAACACATTAACGGGCAAATGTACCTGTGCGGTAGTAGTTTCGTTGTCAGTAGGGTTGATGTCGAAACACTTGAGCGAGGTTAAATCTATCAATTGTTATTAAATATATTGGTTATCTAATCTATGTTAATTCTATTCTATTCTAAACCTATGTTAAACCTATGTTCAGTATAAATCCTAATTTTAACAGGAAAAGGGGGTTTTCAGCCTGAAAGACTAGCACAGTTTGATTGTTGTCTATAATTAATTCAAGGCACTTTAACCCACGCGAGCTAATTAACAAAGGATAAAAGAGCGGTCGAACCTTATATAAGAAAACTGTATTAACCATTATTAATCCGATTAGAAAGTTGGTTTGTTTATTAAGGGCAATGATTTCTTCTCTCGAGGCGACATATCATTCTTAAGACTTAGGCGTTACATCATCCTAAGACATAGACACAATAATTATGTCACAATTAAAGCATCCACATAATGCATCCATATTTGCTGACTATAATCTATCTTAGGGATTAAGGCAATGGTGATCTTGTTAAACCCTATCTCATAGAGACTTTATACCACTTACCGTTTTTTTTAAAATTTTTTGGGGGCCCCCAATTTATACACTAGTAGTCCACTTGTCCAACTATCTAATGGAATCAGAACGTTACTTGTTGAATTATCTAGGTCACCTGCTAGTCAACACGATCAATAAACCATTAAAAATGTCTAATTAACTAGTTAAGCCCGAAGCGTATCCTAGACACAGACTTAGAAGGTCTCATACAAAAGCGCGTAAACAAGTATAAATTGATAAACATAAACAAGCACTCAATGATAAATCAAGAAATCAAGATAAACAAATCCAACATTAATGACAGATCTTCATATAATGGCTAATACCTAAAGGCTATTTGCCTTCAAAGTCTATTAAATACAAGAGATTTATTTAGCCAAGGTAAATAACTAGTAACGAGATGTCCAAAAAACTGAACGATTACTAAAGTATATGGAATTACACGTTGTCTCCTATGGGATTGATAACTTTGCTCGAACTCTTCTGCTCTTTTTCTCTTCTGAAAATCGATTTTTGTTGTTTAGGTATCGAGAATATGATTCTAGCCACCCTTAATTGTTTTTGCAGTTTTTCTATTTATTAAGGTCTAGAAAGTTGGTTAGATATGGGTATCCAAGTGTTGATATAGCATATTAGGGAGTTCTTGGAGTTAGGGACACACTTGATATCTCTAATATATTATATTGATCTATATCTTGAATACGGTATATGGATTCTCTTGGATCGGAGTATTGGATCTTTATTCTTTTGTGGTCTTTAGTGAATGCAGGCACAGATACGCCGTATCTTCCTTTGATGGAATATAGGAGTATTGGTCTTAGAATAGTAATCTTAAATATCTTTATTTATAGCTCCAGAATGCGCGCCTTTTGCTACTTTCACCCAATTACTCCATAAATTACTACAATTCTCAAATATTAAATGATTAAGCACAATTCTTTGCAATAACTATACAAAATGGGTTAATAACATAGGATAAATGATGCTATAAAATAGACGCTATTTGATGTCATTAGTGAAACTTTGTTTGATAATACTAAAGATTATGCGGAATCTAATCTTTAATATAAGAAGAATTCTTCAGTAGCACAAAATAATATAATTTCAACAATAAAAGCTCCAATATTATTATTACAAATAATACGAATACTCTCCTAGTATACAACTAAGATACATAAAACTCTATGCCCTAGGACCTCCTTTTATACACCAAGGAGTCCTAGTCAATTTACAATATATTACTAAAACTTAGATTATTCTCAAAGATATATTCTATAAATAACAATCCTTATCTCATAAGTAATCTTGATCTTCAAGCAATCTTTATCTTTTAGCAGTTGTAATCTTTCAGCAGTTGTAACTTTCAGCAGTTGTAACTTTGTACCAGCAGCATTAACTCTTAACAAGCAGTAGTAACTTATACACCAGCAGCATTAACTGTGTACAAGCAGTAGTAACTACTTAGAATATTATCTTCAATCTTCATCAGCAGTACTAACTTTACTCTAGCAGTACTAACATATACTAGCAGTAGTAACTAGCAGTACTAATATACACTAGCAGTATTAAGTTACACTAGCAGTACTAAGTTACACTAGCAGTACTAACTACTTAGCATATTTTTTCATTAAGATTACTGAACAGCACTAAGTTTTACTTAGCAGCAGTAACACAAACCTTAGCAGCAGTAATTTCAAGAAGGCTTTTAATCCCAACAGAGAATTTGGCTCTATTTATAGGCTGATTTCAGGGTAGAAGTGTGGCGCACAAGATAAATTATGCGGCGTACTTAGTGATTAAATGCGAAGGGTATTTAATGTTTATTAAAGAAGTGCGGCGCATAAAAGTATTTGTGCGGCGTACTTAGGGTGTTAATGCAATAGTATTTATGACTTCATTTATTCTTCGTAACCAGATAGGAAGTGCGGCGCACAATCTTGTAAGTGCGGCGTACTTAGTGAGTTAATCCACTATTTTGACTAAGTCTTTAATTCCTTTGACTTCAAGGAGAAATGCGGCGCACAATTGATAAGTGCGGCGCACAATTGCACTTTGAGCTTGAGACTTTATCTTTTTCTTGCATGTTGATTTTCGAAGTGTATAAGTATTTGATCTTTGTTTATTTAGAGCTCGGGATGTCTTCAAGTGAACCTGTAAGTATTTCATGCTATTAAGTATCGAAAGTGCACGAGAAATGATAAAATATGTATAAATAACGCCGCCGAAAACATGTATAATTTAGGCGTTATCAAATCCCTCCACACTTAGCTGTTGATTGCCCTTAAGCAATCAAAGCGAGAAAATAAGATCATTTATCGTGACTTGGACAAAATTTGGATTTTACAAGAGTTTGCATATTAACTTTTCAGGCATAAACATATAACATAGCACCTCATATAGGAAATGTGTTTGATTAGTAATTCACTCGAGTCACTCAGATAGGGTTTATATATTTCTGTGAAGACACTTAATTTACATAGACATAATCTAGACAGCTACCATATGCTTGTATACAGTGACAAACTTAATTATGACCGAAGGGAGGAACTTGATAATGCTGAGGATAATAGGCATATACATATCATTCATGTTGTAACATCGGAATTTTCGAATATCTTAGATGACTATTTTATTCCTTTAAATTTTGGTCTGACTTGACTTTTGACTTTTGTCTTTTATTGTCACATTAATAAACTGATTACGCGTAACCACGGAATGTTTCAGAAACATATTTAAAGTAATAAATCATATTTATTACTCACATTTCTATAAGGTCGCAAAGCTTATTTTCAACTTATTTGACTTGAAAACGTAAAAGTTATATATTATTTCTGAGCTTGGTCTTATCAAAAACGACTCACTACAATATCGTTTTCACGACCCGGACTCTAAATTCGGACTCTAAAGCAATTTGATGTAAAACGACATTCCTGACAACTTTTTAGTTTTGCCCGAGACCCGAAAACAGTCAGAAAGTGACTGAAATGCCCTCGCAAGATTATAGAAACAAGAAAATAATTAAATTATATTTAATTAACACTTTTTATTAAATAAAAATATTTAATAAATTAGTCATCATTTTATTCAGTAACGTTTGTTGATAACGCAAATATACGGGTTAAAAATTTATTTTTATTTTTACTTTCGGACGAGACATAACCGGGTTACCAAATAAATAACAATTATTTTTATAAATGTTATAAAAATATTTATGAAATACTATCAAGTAAATACTCGTTTTTATGGGAAAAATGATTTGGAAAACAATGGCGCAAGTTTCGTGTCTTGAATCGACCGTTAACTAGTTCAAACGAGTCCCGAACCGATAATTATTAAAACTATATGAAAAACTTACACAATTAACCCTCATCTAATTGTGGCTTGCCATTTTTTATAACTTTTATATATATATATATATAAAGTTATAATCTTTTTTTTCATTTGATTTTTATAAAAACACACACATCTCATCTTCTCTCTCTCCCCATTTTCGGCAGCCACCACCGCCGCTCCGGCGCCACCGCCACCGCCGGAAAACTTTTCCGGCGGACTTTTCCGGCCGAATCCAAAAAGGTTCCTCGTCACCCGATCTACCCGATCCCCCATGTCACGCGCCACCACTCGCCGCCACGCGCCTCTCCATCACCACCACACACTGCCACCGCCACCTCACCGTCGCCATCTCCACCACCCACTCGCCACCACAGCCGCCACCTCCAACTCGTCACCACTACACCACGAGCCACCATCACCCACACCGAGCACCACCACCCTCCACAGCCTCATCACCATTTACACCATGGCAGCCGCCTACATCATCACACCATCATCACCTCCGCACCCCCATCACAACCACCACATCATCATCGACACCACCAAGGGTGCGTTGGTTTTGCTCAGCCGCCACCGAAAGGGTGCGTGTGGCATTTATAAACACGACAAGGGCGTGTTTGGTTTCGCTCAGCCCCGAAAAGGGTGCGTTTGGTTTCGAATATGGCACCAGGGGTGCGTTTTGATTTTATATGCACCAAAGGGGGGTGCGTTTGGCTTAACAGCCAACCACCAAGGGTGCGTTTGGTTTTGTTTATGACCACGAGGGTGCGTTTGGATCTAGGTACGCCACAAAGGGGTGCGTTTGGTTGGCCGCAACCACTACAATGGTGCATTTGGCAGTCACCACCACTAAAGGGGTGCGTTTGGTTTGACAATTTGATGATTAGGGTGCGTTTAGTAAATGAAACAGCCACAAAGGGTGTTTGTTTCTGGTTATTAACACTAAATAAGGTGCGTTGGTTTTGTAGAAACACCACAAAGGGGCGTTTGGTTTGACATAAACAGATTAGGGTGCGTTTGGCTGTTGATGAAACACCAAGGGGTGCGTTTGGTATAAGAAAATAGTCAAGGGTGTGTTTTGTTTGAACAGAAAACACAAGGGTGTGTTTGTTTATAGGGCATCCACAGAATGGGTGCGTTTGGTTTTGATAGAAAACGTATAGGTGCGTTTGGCTTAACATAATTACAATAAGTGTGTATTTGGTTAAGCAGGAAACCATTAGGGGTGCGTTTGGGTTTAGAGAAGACAACAAAGGGTTCCGTTTGGTTGGTTTAGCAGAAATATGCGTGTGTGGTTTAGCTAAACAACATAGGGTGAGTTTGGTTAAAAAATGGACTAATAAAACCGGATATAATGGTGGTTTAAATTGGTTAAATAAATGTAATATTTATTATTTGGTTTAGTTTAAATATATATATAAGGATATATATATATATATTTAAAACGCGCGAGTAATTGCAAAGCGGATTGATTGGAAAAGGATTTAAGTTATATAGATTTAAGATTGTTTAATTTATAATTATACAATAAATCGATACATAAACGAAAGTTATACTTTTACAACAACACAACTAGTTTAGTTAAAAGTCTTAACGAAACACTAAATTATAAAATATTATTTTATAATTCTCGAATGGAAGATACAGTCATAACAATTGTAAATGCTTTAAAAATATCGTTTATATATTACAAAACTTTAAAACGTACGTTTACTCTTATGCAAGAACGTTTTGTTAATTAAACTGGTGATTTCTAAAAACGTGTCAAAATATTATTTTTCTCGCGTTCCTTATATAATACTTACAAAGTATTATATACCTCGATTATCTAATTGATTGTTTTTCTTTGTTATATAATTCACAGTATGAATTATATATTTGCCATATTTTTCATATGTAATATATACGGGATATATTACATACATTGCGTTACTTTAGATTTGTTTTCTTTAACCAACCACCAAACCATTACAACTTGGAAACCTAAATCCTTTATCAACGTGTCGCGTTGATGTGACTATCCATCGAGAAACCCAAATTCATTATCCTATGCTAGTGGGTCTTAGACGTTAAGAAATCGTAACTTCTTAATCGAGCCGTTCTGGTTTTCCGTTTGTGTTGTGCTTAATATGTGCAGTTCTGCAAATCGTTCTACAACATCAATGTGAGTTTATAGCCCCATGTTTTACTCGTTTTACATATATTTTGGGGTGAGAACATGCTTGTTTACAAATGCATTTACATGGTTGATTACCTTTTTGGTTTACATACTCATTTATACATCTCGCTAGGAGATACAATACTTGGTTTAGTTTTTTAACGTAAATACATACTATACTTTTATGATTACGGATTAGCTCAGGTTGTATGTTACTAAGTAATTCAATGCTGAGGGTGTCCAGGTGGGGACATTTGGTGTAAGCACATGGCCATTATTTCTGTTAGCGAATCAGTTTCATGAGCTTAGAGTAATCGTAATCATTGTTTTATACACACTTGAATATTTACGTTGCCTTGAATAAAGTGGCAATATATACTTTGGACAATTGCGGTCTAATTTTCATACATACGTTTTTGTGACTATTTGAGGATTAAATGGTCATGCATATTTTACAACTCTTTGAATTATGACAATCATACATACATTTTGGATGAACATTTAAGGATTTAAATGCTCATACACACTTTGGAAACCTTTGGTTTATCATTTATATTTAAACAAATCTATGAACTCACCAACTTTAATGTTGACACTTTTAAGCATGTTTTTCTCTGGTGAATTAGATGCTTGGATTATATTGGAGTCTAAATTGACAAGATTTTAATCATGGATTTCTACTTACATACAAATGATCAAATTTCATTGTATTACTTTCAAGCTTTTTATGGTGATGCAATGATGAGACCAATGTTATATCAATTTCAAGAAAATCAACGAGACTACTTTTCAAACGACACATTTAGAGGTCGTTCTCTTGTATCTAGCGCTGTGTATTATGAAGTAACGCCCCCGGACACATTTCCGCTGTGACATATTTTTGGGGGTGTTACATGTATCATGACTTTGGTGAACCTCAGATAGGGCATGATCTCACATCTTCTGACCTTTCACTTCCTGTTGTCAATTTGGTATTGAAGATCTTCCCAAATTAAAGCAGCATAATCAACATTTGCCTTGTGGTAAATACCCCACAAAATTTCAATTCTAGACGGTCAGAGTCTGTCATTACTTGACTTCTTCCCCGATAGGCATCTTTTGATGATAGCTCTAAGGGTTCTCCATGGTTGATGCATGTGATCAACAAACATCTCTAAAATGTGTTTCAGTTGACCTTTGTAGTCCAGTTCCAGAAGGATGTCAAACAAAGAATCATTTGATGGAGGCACAATGAACTCTCGATTCAGAACTCTTAGGCTGAAATCAAGAATTTCTCAAAATAGTTCCACGTCAATTTAACACGTCTTGTTATCAAGGATAAATTAGTAGAAAGAAGATTTTTTTGACCCTTTTGATGGTAAACCAGAATTGTTGTATGTAGATCTCAGGTACATCAGCAGAAACGAGAAAGGCGTTGTAGCAAGGATTGTTCTGGATGATATCTAAGATGACTTGATAGGTCTCCTCCTTTTGAGTTAAAGTTGGATCCATTCTGAGGTTGCTTTTTCCAATCTTGACTTTGTCTTTGGTAGGAACCAACTTTTCATTACGAGCGGCTTGTTGAGCTTGTTCTCGATGCATGATTCTGCTTAAAAGTTATCCAATACAGTTTATATACAACACACACACACATACACACAACCAAACACACTCACACATATATAATATAATATATATATATAATATATATATATATTATATAATATTACTGATCAGATTAACTATTCTTGTTGTTGAGATTAGATTTAAGAGACATTGTGTTTATGTTTCAAGTGATTAAGACTTATTTGACACATGTTTTTTAAGAAACCAACTAGGTCCGGCAAAATGTCAAGCTAGTGAAAGTCAACATTTTGGTCAAAGTCAACCTAAGTCAAATAGTGAAAGAGTGGTCAATGGTCAGGTAGGTCAATTCTGGTCAATCTGTAATGTTTGACATATTCTGTTGGATGTGTACAAAAATTTTGGCAGAGTTTCTTTTCATGTTTTGAAATATTTCGCAGAAAAAATGTAACTCCTGTCATATTTCGCAGAGAAATGCTATTACTTATTTCGCAGGCAAAATAAATGCATATTTCGCAGTCCTTAGTAAAACATATTCCGCATATAAGAGTAACTACATGTTCCGCAGTCTAATTGTAAACATATTCCGCATTCACATTGTAAACATATTTCGCAGAGTTCAAGCAAACCATATTCCGCAGTCAAAAGAAAGACATATTCCGCAGCATTCACACAGTGGGTATCTGATGCTGAGCCACAATCACCAGAGGCTTAGCACTCAGTCGTCAGACCAGGCACCACCATCACCAGACTACGTGCTTGGTCCCGAGTACCCAGAGTATGTAGCTCATCTGATGATGAAACCGGTTGAGGATTAAGCTCATACATTGTCTTATGCTATTACCCACCGGTTATGTTGCTGACTCAGATCCAGAGTAGGACCCAGAGGAGGATCCCGCAGATTATCCTGCTGATAGAAGAGATGATGACGGAGAGGAGGAGGAGTCTTTCGAGGATGATGATGATAAGGAGGAGGAGACCTCTGAGGAGGACGAGGATGAGGAGGAGGAGGAGTAATTAGGGTTTTAATACTATATATATATATATATATATATATATATATATATATATAATATAATTTAAAATATTAAATTATCAAATCATATAATAATAGTATACCGTAAAGAAATGAAAATCACTTTAGAAAATGATGACCGAAATCTATCCCAGGTCGTATCCCGACGAAGCGTGAATTGAGAATATCGTTAATTAGTGAACGCGCATTTGAATGATCAAAGATTTGGTTATTGATTCTATTTCTACTAATGCATAAAAAAACAAATAACGGCAAGCACAATTAAAGCAATTAAAGAGTTAAACTAAAAACGTTAACGGGAATCGAAAAACGTGACTAAAAACCTAAATTATCAAATTTTAACCGTAAAAATGCAAATTTAATTTCTAAAAGTCTTAAATGATTAAAAATAATTTTAGAAAAAAGAATTATATTTTTTTGACTTTTTTTGAATTAAAAACTATTTTAATCTAATAATATTATAAAAAATATTAAACTAATTTATAAAAATCTAAAAAAATCACAAAAAGTACTTTTAACTATTTAAAATCTAAGAAAAATAAAATGAATTCACCAGCTTATTTGAATAAGTTGAAAATAAGCTGGAAATAAGCTAAAAAGGGTTGTTAGGCTTAAACTTGAAAAATGGCTTAAAAGAAAAATGGTGTGAAGGTATAACGAAAAAGACCCAAGGGCGTAGTGTTAAGTATGTGTGTGTGTGAAGGTAAGATCGCAGGTTCGAGTCCTGGACCTTACTTTTTAGAAAACATTTTTATTTTATTTTTAAATAGCTAAACTTAAGTCCTAAATAAGCACTTTTTGTAAAACAACTTTTTCTAAAAACCACTAATAAGCCGGAAATAAGCTACTTAAAGTGACAGAATGGCCTAAAAAGCTTTAAGGCTTTCTACACTTAACATATTGTGCAACAAGCCTCTATAAGCTAAACCTCAGACTAAATAAGCTATTAGAACCTTAAACCTAACCTAATAAGCAAACCTAAACCCAACATAAGCATTTAAATAAGCTGGAAAGCTCATAAAGCAAATAAGCAGTTTTGGAGAAAAAGCTATAAAACAGACTATGTTAGTGCAAATATTACGATATTTAATCTATACGATCTCTTTATGTTTTGGTGATAACAAACATGTCACCTGTAATACATAACGTAAAGTACGCAAGTTACTCGTAATCACAAATCATCAATGCATACAAATCAACAACACTCTATGTCTCAAGTCTGCATCAACACCGACATTTGTTTGCACCCGATGTAAATCACATAAGGTATGTACAAACAAATTAAACTTGTAGAATGATCAAAGAAAAATATTTTTTTCTTAACCATTACATTTCTACAAAAGTATTTTTCACAAAAATAAATAAACACAAAATACTTTTTAATAAAAGAAATGTTTTATTTAAATATAAAATTTGAAATCTGGTTTTCCCCCCCAAAATGAAAGTTTTTATACCAGATACAACCTTCCCCACAAAAAGACAAAAAAGGGAGCGGAGTCTAGGCGGCGGCCCCCTTATATATAAGGGACCGCCGGGACCGCCATTGTCAGACTGTTAGCTTTCAGCTCCTATAAATAGTGGGTCATCTCCAACTGATTTCATAACCCTTTTGTACGAATTTCTCTTAATTCTTTCTCTCTCTGGATCTCACTAAATCTTTGATCATTTAACTTGTTTAATCTTGTTTAAATGTGATTCAATCTTCTACTATTTCCTTCTTCCCTCAAGTGCAAGAGAAGAACTTCGGTCATCTTCAAGATCTGAAGTTATGTAGTATAGTTAGTCCATTTGTAACATTTGTTACATATAGATCGAGTCCATGTCTTCCAATCT
>BQNB010058376.1:3441-31037 GCA_026074375.1 Tanacetum coccineum | reverse complement strand
GAGAAAGCTAAAGGCAAAAATCATCTTAGGTATCAAAGATGGATACCCGAATTCCTTAAGATCTAAACCTTATAATTTTTTGGGTGATTGGTATAAATGCGCAAGTAATGTTATCAATCCCAAGTCGGATCTGCTTTATCAATTGGGACACATCTCTGATTTCAAAGCTTTATTTATTTACTACATTTTTATTCTAATATATTAACCTAAGTGGCAAAAAATTTAAAAACAAGAATAGATTTTTAGATTACCAAGGGCAAACAAAAGTTACACATTAATAATGAGTCTGATTTTTCAATTCATTTTCCCCCTACACTTAAGTTGAGCATTATGCGTAATCAGAAAATAACTTAAAAGTGGGACAAACGGGAAAAATTAATATGAGAGAAACGAAACTTCCTGGGGCTCATAAGTTCTTGGTTAAATTATGAAAGATACGACGCGAAACAGAACGCCGTCATGTGTATTCTACCACATGTAAAATAATGATCCAAATATATATCACCTCCCCAAGTGATAAGCATCACCACCAATCCAAGCTCCACATGTTTTATTTAATTTGCAAAATAAACTAAACTACAAAAACCGTAAAATACTAAAGCACACTTTCGTAGGCACCACGATTGCATTTAGCATATGCAACATGCCTTTATACCCCCCTCAGTGGCCTGAGTGGACGAGTTATAGTCTTGTGAGGGTTTCCAGCGAACACACCCACAAAGTTTAAAACTTTTTATAATTTTTTTTATATTTATATATTTTAGTAAAACAAGCATACACAAAACATTACGAAATGAAAAATAATATAGAAAGAAAAATATAATTACTAGTAATCATATATTCAAAACACATATATAAATAAAAAAATAATGACGAAAATATAATTTTTTTTGTTTTAAGACAAACACTTATATCAAACACATAATAATTAATTATTTAAGGTTTAAAACAATAATTTACAAAATTACTATTATTATATTTATTTTTTTAATTTTTATTTAATTTTTTTTAGAACAAAAGTGTGTCGCACTTGAAAGAAAGTGCGGCGTACTTATAACCTAATTTTTTTATAATTTTTCAAATATTCAAAAATACTGGCGCGGCAAAAATTTAAAAAGTGTGCCGCACGCAAACACATGTGCGGCGGTTTTATTAAGACAAAAAACAAATTTTTAGATTTTTTTTACTTATTATTTAATATCCCAAATACAAACACATGCAAACTCAAAATAAACAAACACAAACAAACCAACTAAACAAAAGGAAATACGAAACTCTTTTTTTTAATTTTTTTTATAGTTTTGACAAAAAAAAATTACGCAAGCAAACACACACGAACAAGCAAGCATGCAAAAAACAAATAAAAACACATTACAAATACTCACAGTTGATAAAACAAAAAGAAATTTCATCTGATTATTATTTTTATACAAAACTGCTTTTTTTATGTTGAGAAAACACGACGCACTTAATAACAAGTGTGGCATACTATGAGTTTTGACAACAATTTTTTAGAATATTAATAGATGCACACAAGAGAAACTAAAATCTAACAAAAGCATGATTTTTATTATATAAACAGGAACATGCCAGTAATAAAAAATAAGCAAAAATAATTAAAAATCTTTTTGATATATTTTTTAATGACAACCTAAATATCCACAATTGTACAAGGCATAAAATCATATAAAAATAAAATTTCAAATGATCACATACCCGAGACTAGCAATTTGGAGGTTTTGTTTGGGTTTTGGTTTTAAATCATATTATGTTTGTGAAAATTTGCAGAAAGTGCGGCGTACTTCCTGGGTTTTCAGGAAAACCAGCGCACAAATTGTATGTGCGGCGTACTTCCTGAAAAAAATGATTTTTTGGTTTCGTTTGCCAGAAAACGGTACGGCGAGTTTATAAATTTTGATTTGTAAAACAATACGACGATTTTGGTGTGAAACCGGTGCACTACGGGTATAAACCTGCAAAATAAGAAATGGAAACAGGGGAAGTGCGACGCACAAGGTTAATTATGCGTCGTACTTTATGTAACAGCAGACATATTTTAAGGATTTAAAGAGATTTAAATACACGAAACATGCACAAGACTAGCAAACAATCTGCAAACAACTAAACAAATCCCCGGCAGCGGTGCCAAAAACTTGATGTGTGTTTTTACAAGCTTTAAATTTATAATAACTAGAAATACCGATTTTGACCAAAAACAAAACATTCGGGCAAGTATACTCTATTCGAGTGTAATATAGTATTGGGTAAGTCCAGGTCGTTCCACGGGATTTGTAGCAATTCACAAATTGTTTATCAAGTAACAAAGCTAATTGATTGTCACTGATCAAATAGCCAAAACGTGTGTATAAAGCAAGCAAGGAACAAGGCATGATTCACATAACATAATAGATAGAGATAGAGCAAGACTTTATATAAACAAAATCATACAAGTCATATAAGACGGATAATCATAATAACAAGCATATCTACAAATGATAACATAGAATCTTTTCGGCCTATATACTATATCATCACAAGTGCATTAAGAATGGTTTATATCAAATATGCATAAATATGAATTCCTCCCAACCCGGTCGGTCAACCTGGGTCTTAAACATTAGTCTACTTGAGTTGTTTATCAATTTACCACACAATTCTCACAAGTATGATATTGACACGTCATAGACAAATGGTTCAAAATACATCAAGACAATTAACCATTTCGACCTATTTCAATTGCAATGATATACCAAAAGATAAACAATTATCCAAGCAAGATAACATCGAATTCATAAACATGTATATTCATAAGTCATAGCAAAATCATCCAAATATCATATAATATTTCACATATGAGAACAAAGTAACAATACCAATTTCTTGACTACAACAACCACCAACCTAAAACTAACAATTCCATGATCAACCAACAACCAAATGCTACTGAGATAACCGGAAATATGTCACCTAACTTCTGGAAATTCAACAACGTATCACCAAATTGAGTGTTTAGTAACAAGGTTTATGGTGATGATCTTAGGAGAATTTGGTGTAAATCCTTCAAGAATCAAGTGAGAAGTGTTAAGATTCTGGAAATGGATGATATGTAGACTAGATATGGTGTTAAAATTCTGGAAATTCATGGCTATGGTGGTGGTTTGCGATGATAGTATGGTGGTAAGTGGCGGATTAAAGGGGTGTTTGGATCATTGGATCCGAGGATCTTCACCACTCATTCTTCCTCTCCAAAGGCTTTAGAAATTGTGTGTGTAAGATGTATGAAGATTGTATGAGAGATATATGAAATGGGAGAGCCAAGGATGGTATTTATAGGCTTTTTGGGGGCCAAAGTGCGCCGCACAAACTTATTTGTGCGCCACACTTCGTGAGTTAATACACTTAGCATTTAATTGCATTTAATTTTCTCATAGACACAAAAGTGCGATGCACTTTCAGTACATTCGGCACTTGGCCTTTTTCATGGTTATAAATAATTGAATTCTGCTCGTGTAGCCGCTTGAAACAACTAAAACGGAGTTCGTATGACCGAGTTATGATAAAAATAGTGAACATGTGTCGGGAAGCATTCAACTTGAGTTTTTTCTTCGTTTAAGCTTCATTTCTTCGTGTTTTCTTTCGTTTTCTTCCACGACACATCCCAAGAACCTACAATAGCAAATATACTCAATTCTATACCAATAGTTCTTATAATTAACCAATTTATATATATATAATCATTGATAACGCATATAAAAACATGTATAATTTGAGCGTTATCAAGTGCTTTTAGAACTATTAGGCAAAAGGCCAGAACTAGCACTAAATTCATCCAAAGATCTATTAATGACTTCCACAGAACTAGTATCCCCATGGAACATGACTAAGAGGTCATCAGCAAAGCAGACATTGACAAGCTTTAGAGATTTACATCCAAAATGGTATTGAAATTTTGAGTCTTTCTCAATTGTCTTTGCAGCATAAGAGAAAATATTTCCATTATAAGTGTGAATAGATAGGGTGACATAGGGTCACCCTGTCTCAAGCCCCTTCCACCCTTAAAATAACCAACTCTTTCCCCCATTTACATTAATGGTGAAACCAACAGTGGAAGCACACTACATAATCCAATGAACCATTTTGTCATGAAAGCCAATTCCACATTGATTCTCTTCAAAAAAACACCAGTTAACAGTATCATATACTTTTTGAAGATCAATCTTAAAAGCAACTCTCTTTGGTCCTCCTTTCCTCTTATTACCCTTCATTAATTTCCGAGTAAGCATAATATTATCCTGGATTTGCCTTCCAGTAATGAATGCACTTTGATTGTTGCTCACTAGTCTTCCTAATACAAGCTTGATTCTATTTGTAATTACTTTGTTGATGCACTTATAAAGTACATTACAACAACCAATTGGTCTAAACTCAGTGAGCTTGCTAGGAGTTTAGACATTAGGAATCAAAGAGATTATAGTAGCATTGATCTCACCTAGCATTCTTCCAGAATTGAAAAACTCTCTAACAGCCTTGCAGACATCAGTGCCAACAATAGCCAAAAGTAGTAAAACCATCTGGACCTGGAGCTTTGGTATCCTCTATATCAAATATTGCATTCTTAATCTCAATATCCGATACATCAACAATCATATTCAGAGCAACTTCCTCACTTACTCTTCTTTGAAACAAAGTGCTGCAATCCTCAATATCTTGAACTAATTGAGCTTTCCTAAGGAAATTTTCAAAGTGCTTCAAGAATAAATGAGGGATTTGATCATTCTTATAGTTGAATCCATTCTTATCCTTTAGACTTAGGATTTTACTTCTGTTGTTCCTTCCTTTTAAAACTTTATGGAAATAACTATTATTCTTATCTCCATTACTAAGCCATTTGATCTTTGCTTGTTGGAATAAAAACTTCTCTTCATCTTCTTTAACTTCATAAAATTCCTTCACCAGATTGGCTTTCGTGTTTCTAAGAATATGGGTATGAGGGTCTTTATCAATATCAGTTTGCACTTTTTGAAGTTGACCCCTCAAGTTCTCCACTCTTTTGAATAAATTTCCTTTGCTTCATCCCAGCTTAATTATTAAGAGGAATTTTCAAACTCTTTAACTTTTGAACAACTTGATACATTTAACAGCCATGAATATCAGCACTCCACTTATCCTTTACAATATGTAAAAATTCCTGCTTATCAGTCAAATAGTTAGAAAATCTGAATGCTTTAGCTTTCTTTTTGACACTTGTTGGAATGCAAAGAAAAGAAGGGGTATGGTCTGAAATAATGCAAGGAAGGAATTTAGCATGAGCATTTGCAAACTTCTTAATGAATTCTTCGTTGGTCATAACTATGTCCAACTTCTTGAGAATTCCAGTCATGTCCCCATCTTTTGTTTTCTGCAAGTTTTTGGTCCAAGTAAAATGCAGACCAGTTTTGCATATGTCTTCAATTTCAATATTATTAAGACACTCTTGAAATTACACCATGTCATTAGTCATAACTGATCTTCCACATGAGTGTTCACTTACCTTCAATGTCACATTCATATCCCCAGCAATGCACCAAGGCTTACCATTCACATATCTTTTTTCCTTAATTAATTCCTTCCACAAACTTCTCCTATCAATCCCATCATTAGCTGCATACACAAAGGTATAGAAACTCTTAAATTTATATTTTGCTATAGTAACAACACAAAATATGGATTAACTGGTTTGGTGAAGAACTTGTACATTTGTCTCATCAGCATCCTAACCAACCATAATTCTATAGCCTTTACTACACTCTTGCATATTAGATACCCAATCCCATCTTTGTAAAACTCTATCATAAGCTTTCTGAAGCTTATTACTTTTAAGCCTTGTTTCTAGCACATCACATACCTTAATACCTTCACTTCTAATTAAATTCATAACCTCATTTTGTTTCTCAAAGGTATTCATTCCTCTAATATTCCAAACACCAATCTTATATTCCATAAGAATCATCATTCAGAACTCTTCCCTTAATACCACTAATTTCATTATCCTTCGTAATCTTTGTTATGCCATTGTTAACTTCCATAACATCCTCCATTTCATTCTCTTCATTCTCCATTTCATCCCAATTCCTCTTAAAATAGTATATCGTGTCTTTAGACCATGTAATAGATTCTCTTAAGGTAGGTTGTAACTTTTTATTCAAGAACTTATCAACAACCATTCTTTCTTTTAATGTCCTTAGTTCTTGATCATTATCCTTTGGCAATGTGTTAAGGACAGAGTATTTATCAGCATTGTTCCTTATATCCTCAACCACTTTTTCTTTAACTTTCCACTTATTATTCTTCACAATATGATATTCTTTGCCCTTAGTATTTTCTTCTTCATTTTTCTTCTTTCTATCCATCCTCCATGCTTCATTAGCTTGCTTTTGATTCTGCAGGTTTTGATTATTAAGGTTACCATTCCTATTATACTTATTCCTCTGCACCCTTTTCCTTCTTTGAGTTACAAATTTATTGTTTCTATTCTGTTGATATCTATTTTCAGCATTATCATAATGCTTTTCAGCATTATCATTAGTATCAGCACCACCATTTTTGCATTTCTTATTCTCATGCCCAAACACCTTGCAATGTGAACAAACAGGTAGCTTCCAGTCATAAACTACCTGGACCTTTTTGCTTCCTTTGATTTTCTTATTCTTGTTAACATAATGGATCTCTATTTCATTTTTCAATTCTTTCGCAGCATCCATTTCTACAAGCACTCTGGCATAGCTGAGGTTTCCTATTCCTTTATGACACATATTTGCAGTCATCCAGTCCATGACTACAGGTTTACCTAAGCTACTAGCCAATGCACTTATCCTTTTTGTACTTCATGCTTCAAGAGGCACTTGAGTAATTTTAACCCAAACATGCATTTTCTTTGGTTCCACCTTTGTCATCCCAATTTGAGGGCTCCACTTATAGACAAACAAAGGTTTATTCTTAACCATCCAACCCTTTTCAATGACAACATTCATTCCTACCTCATCTTTGAACTTGAACATGTAGTAACCATTTTTCCCATTAGCAATCTCATCAATACCATACTTACCCCTACATTCTTTTGATATTGTACCCGAGTTTACTAATATGCATCTCAAAACCTACAAATTGACCACAAATAGTCAAGCACCATTTCTCACTACCCTTTAGTACAAGTTCTTCATCAAAAATCACAACTTCATTACCATTATCAGTAATTACAGTTGGTATGAAATCAAGACTTTTTGGTACATCATCCTTTTTAACCATAGAAGCATAGGAATTCAAGTTTTGTATACGAAAACCTTCATTGAGTGTTGGGAATTATGCATTCCTGACTTAGTACCGTTAGTTATATTAGTTAGTACCGCTAGTTGTAATTTGTACTGACAGTACAAAATGTTAGTACTGATCAGATAGTTAGTACCGTTAGTATAAAATAGTTAGTATCGTTTATGAGATATGCATGAGATATCTTAGGAAAGGATATGCATGATCTTTGTACGTATTTTGTAAAGCCTATTAGGGTTTCCTTAGTCTATAAAAGGAACCCTAGGCATAGTTAGTAGATATAGTTCTACACAGATCAATAGAGATTGATTAGCAATCATAGTTTTGTAATCTGTAACCTAGGCAGATTCAAGTTATAATATAAAGTTCTTTTGTGATTCTTAATACTGTTCTTCTTAGCATTATTGATTAGTTTCCGCATAATCAATAGTGTTCAAATCAGTGTTTCATTATTGTTGCTTTAGAATTATCTAAAGAAACAAACCCTTTACAAGCTAAAGGTTTAAGATCTATTTAGTAAACGATCCAACAGTTTTGATCAAGAATGTTGAACAATGTTGCAGCATAAGGCAATAACGCTTTTGTTATCACAGTACATTGGAATTTTATTGAATCCAAGGCCATAGTCGATAATATGTGATCTCATCCAAAGGACTTGAGCACAACAGCCAGACAAGGCAATATATTCAGCTTCTGTATTGGATATCACATCACTTTTCTTCCTTTTTGATGACCAGCTAACAAGCCTTTCTCCTAATAATTGTATACTTCCAAATGTACTTCGTCTAGTATCTTGCCAACCTGCATGATCAGCGTCTGCATAAGCTGTTAGAGCAATAGAATAATCCTTTGGATACTAGAGTCCCATATTTATGATTCCTCTTAGGTATTTAAAGATTCTTTTTACAGCATGTAAGTGCTTTTCGGTAGGCTTTGCCTGATTCCAGGCACACATGCATACAGCAAATGTTAGGTCTGGACTACTGGCTGTGAGATACATAAAGGTGCCAACCATTCTATGATAGTGTGTAGGGTCAATGGCTTTCCCTTGTGTATCTTCATCCAGTTTGGATTTTGATGTGTCATTGTGAGTAGGTATTTTATGTATCAAGTTTTACTATTTATTTTATGCTAACAATACCTAAAAACAACACTCTAACAAGCAATGTACCCGGTCAAGATGTAGCTTCATTGGTAAGTAGGGTGTCGATCACTAAGAGTGAGAGCGTTAATATCTAATTTATCAGTATTTTAGTTATCTATGTTAAATTAATCTAATTTATGTTAAACCTAAGCTAATGATAAAGACAAGTGAGACTGTAGGTAAAACAAATGGAAGCAAATACTCAAAAACCTAAACAGTCCTATGAGATCAGTTTAACAGAGATAAAGTTATCATTAGGATTAGAACTCAATGATGAGATAAGTTCTAAAGTGCAAACAGTTAGTCCTGTTAAGACTAATGAGACTCAAACAGTTAAAACTAGAGTTGATAAAATTGGTCAAACTTCTCAGAAACAAGGAATTGGTTTTAAGAAAATAAAAGCTTGGTTTGTTTGTAAAAGTACTGACCATTTGATCAAAGATTGTAATTTTTATGACAAACAGAGTCAAGAACCTAAGCTAAAAACTATGGTCAATACTGGTCCAAGGGTGGACAAACCAGTATGGGATAATACTAAAAGGGTTAATCATCAAAAATTTTCAAAATACCCTCATTTAAGAAAGACTTTTGTCCCATCAGGAGTACTAACAAGAACAGGTTTGATTACTCCTGTTAAGCAAAATGAGAAAAGAGCAGTTCACAAAGTTAGTACTGCTAGGGGGCCAGTTAGTACTGCTAGGCCTGTTAGTACTGTTAGACCATTTGCTCCAAAAATAGCAACAAACTAGTTGGTGGCTATTAGACCAATAACCCAAGAATGGATTTAATGTAAGACCAAGAGGCCATATCACACTATCAAAGGGTCTTACTACACAAAACCAACTCTTAGACCCAAAGACTTAAAACAAGATGTTAAAACTTTTAGGGTTCAAAATATGACTACTGCTGGGACAAGAGCAGTAGTTAATACTGGTAAGGGTAAGATGGATACTGACCTTAAAAAGTCAAGGTGGGTTTGGAGGCCTAAGGGAAATTAACTTGGATTCCTGTGTGCCAAAGACATGGATCATTTCATGGCTCAAGAAGTTGAGTATGTTGACTCCAAAATGGAATTCCAAGTCGTAATGGTCTTGGAGTCCCCTAAGAGATACTAATGTCTCGTTACCTATTTTGTGTAGGGAAATCCCCTAGAGACCGATGTTACAGATCATGAAGTAGTGATAGTGGTTGCTCTGAGCCATATGACTGTTCAACAAAGCTTATCTTTCCGACTATGAAGATTACAATGGAGGCTTTATGGCTTTTGGAAGTGATCCCAAAGGAGGTAAAATAACGGGTAAAGGTAAAATCAGAACTGCTAATTTAGACTTTGATGATGTTTATTTTGTAGATGAACTTAAGTTTAACCTTTTCTCTGTCTCACAAATGTGTGACAAGAAACTAGTGTCCTTTTTCCTAAAGACTGAATGCCTTATCCTGTCTCCCAATAGCTTTAAGCTTCTGATGAAAGTCCAAGTTGTACTTAGACTCCTAGAAAGGAAGATGTTACAGCTTAGACTTAAAGAAATTGTTCTCTCTGGAGGTATAACTTGTTATATGCAAATGCAATAGCAGATGAGTCTAAATTATGGCACAGGAGATTAGGTCATGTGAATTTCAAAAATATAAACAAACTTGTTAAAGGTCACCTAGTTAGAAGTTTACCTTCAAAAGTTTTTGTGAATGACCACACTGGTGTTGCCTGTAAGAAGGGTAAGCAACATAAGGCCTCCTATAAGGCCAAGTTAGAAAGAATCATCAGAAAGCCCCTAGAATTACTTCATATGGACTTATTTGGACCTGTCTCTGTAGAAAGTATTAACAAGAAAAGGTACTGTTTGGTTGTGACTGAGATTTCAAGCAGATATTAGTTGGGAATTTTTACTTAGCTACCAAGGATGAAACATCTAAAATCCATTGTAACATTTATCATCAGGCTTAGAAAACCGAATTGAATTATATGTTAAAATCATTAGAATTTGAAAATGGTAAAACAGAGTTTAAGAACTATGCTAGAAACTCTACACAGAATGGTTTGCAGAAAAAAAATAGGACCCTAATTTGAGGCAGCTAGAACTATGTTGCAGACTCAACTTTTACCTACCCATTTAGCAAGGCAGTAAATATTGCATGCTATGTACTAAATAGGGTATTTAGTGACCAAACTCAAAATAAACACCTTATGAACTATTAATAGGTAACTCACCTAGTATTAGTTTTATGAGACCTTTTGGGTGCCCCTTGCGACCATTTTAAACACCTTAGATTCCTTGGACAAAATTGATGGGAAATCTGATGAAGTTATTTGCTTGGGATACTCTACCACTAGTAAAGCCTTTAGAGTATTACAACAAAGGGACCAAAAGGGTAGAAGAGAATCTGCACCATTGGATTTTTCTAAAAGATCAAACCAAATGTGGTAGAACTGGTCCTAATTGGAAATGTTTAGATCTGATTTTCTCACCACTTCAATGAACTATATTCCTGTTACTTAAGGTAGCATGTGGGTGAGTCATGAGGTGCTTGAGTGCAAAAGGAAGTTTCAAAAAGGGTTAAAATGCAAAAACGTGGTTGTGGGTCTCTTTAGGGCTCGAATAGGATTTTTAGCTTTGCATTTCATTTAAATTTGAGTTATAAGCATGGGTTAATGATCCTAAGACTTGTATTGAGGATTATTAATAAGAATTGATAGGTGGTTTGGGTCAAAAATGGGTGAAAACGAGTAAACGGGTCGAATGTTCATATTAGGGCATAGTTAGGGTCTCTTGGATTTAATTAGCATACATTTGAAGTAAAATGAAGAAATGATGATATAATATGATGGATACTATTGTAAATTAAGTTATTACAACTTATTTGAGTATTCGTTTAGGTTTACAATGGATAAAAATAAAGAAACGGGTCATGGTTTAGTAACTAGCTCGGTTTTAGGGTTTAGGGTTTTGAATTAGGGTTTTGAGTGTAAAAATATGTGTGAGAGATTATGAGTAGAATATTTAGGGTTTATACATTGTATATTGAGTGTAGTAGCTTGTACAAAAGTGGTGGTGAAGAAACTAGAATGAAAACGGAGGTAAAACGGCTATTTTGGAAGTCATTCTTAATGACTTATAGATTATGCTTTTAAGACTTATACTTTGACTTGGAGGGAGTTTATATTTCAAATGAGATGTTATATTACTTGTACATATGCTTTAGTAACTTGTACATTTAATTTAGATATTAACCTTTCATGAAATTAGGGTTTTAGAGGTATACGATAACGGTTTAAAGTCCGTTTTGATATAACTTTGCAAATGGTACATTATTTGAGTAATGTACTCTGTAAAAATGATATTATGATATTTACTTGATATGTTATGATGTTTGCTTGACATATATGATGATAGGATTGCCATAGGTAGGTTATGTGAGCTCGTTAACTTTAGTTATGCAAGTTACATTGCATATTGAGATATTGGCAATACAAGTAATGTAATAAAGCAAAAAATTTCCCTAAAAAAGGTAGTTCATATATAATAGATAGATATTACATTGCATCTAACTTAATAGATGGATATTTGCATTTATGAAAATAGCTGGTTGTTATATAGCACAATGGTTTAGACAGGAGGAATGAATAGATTATGATGAGATTTTTGCATCTATTGCCAGGATAGAGGCAATTAGGTTATTTTTAGCCTTTGCATCATACATGGGATTTACTATCTATTAAATGGATGTTAAAAGTGCATTTCTCTATGGCACTATTGAAGAGGAGGTGTATGTCCATCAACCTCGAGGCTTTGTTGATCTTGCTCATCCAAACAAAGTCTATAAGGTGATTAAAGCTCTTTATGGTCTTCATCAAGCTCCTAGAGCTTGGTATGAGACACTTTCTTCTTTTTTGATCGAAAATGGTTTCAGGAGAGGTACCATAGACAAAACATTGTTTATCAAGATGAAACCTCTTAATATGAAGCTCCCTAGTATTGTGATATAGTATAATCGGTTTTAAGCGTTTTGCTCAATAACTGGAAATGTTAAGCACATCAAGTGTTAATTAAAGTTATGTTTTGTAAGATTTTGAATGCATTTTTATAATTTTTCAAAATGTTAAATTTTAGACCATTAAGAATGAAAAATGGCTAAATATACCCTTGGAGTTTGCACTTTACGAGTTTGGTCCTTCAAGTTCAAAAGATGTACAAAGTAAACTTTGCACTTTGGAAAGTGACATAATAGACCCCTATAGTTATAACTTTAGAAATATGGCAAAAATAGTCCTTTTAGTTATAAGTTTCAGAAAGTTACGATATATACCCCTTGCATGGAATACTTTTGCAAAACAAGTCCAAAATGCCATGCAAGCTTATTTTAAGTTTCTAAATGATATTTTCAGGTTATAGCTTATTAATATAAGCTAAAATATGAAGATTTAACGTAACGAAAGTTTAAAATAACGATTCGTTAAGCTAGAAACCAAAACGGGTCAAATTAGGGTTTTAAAATGAAAACACGCGGGTTTTTAATTCAAATTCTTTCAAGACTTAATAAAGTTGTTATATTAACATTAATTAAGCATGTTAGGATAGATTATAACAACATTTAACCATTATAACATTTAGTTTTAAGAAAAACATAAAATTAGGGTTTCGGGTGTACGGTTTTGGATCAAAATGGAAAATGAGCATGAATTGAGTTATAAAACTTTAACAAGAGTATATTTAGGATCATATGAACATTATAAGAGTGTAGGAGCAGGTATGAAGATCATAGAACCTGGGTTTGAGCTTATAGCTTAGAAAGGGGTCGAAATCAGGACTTTTAGCTTCGTACGCCTAGAATAACGACTCTGGGGCTTCTTTTCTTGGTTTCTTTTGCTTCACTTCTATTCTTGAGACTTCTTAGGACCTATTAGGAACTTATTTGAGCAAAGGATTGCTGCTATGATGGGTTATAGAGGAGGAAGTGGGGGATGAGTAAGAATGAGAGGTTTAGGGTCCTATTTATAGTCGAATGGCTCCTTGGTGACCAAGGGAGCTTAGAGATCTGGTTAGGACATGTATGAGAGCTAGAGGGTGATGTGTAGAAGCTACATGATGAGTTGCTAGGGCTAGAAACTAGCTTGAAGTGTTGTTTGAGCTCTTATGGTGCCACGGCTAACTTAGGGCCAAAGGAGAAGATGTGGCCAATTTTCTAACCATGTGATGGGTTAAGTAGCTTGATAAGCTGCTTGAGATGAAGTAGCATGGTCACCAAGGTGCTTGGTTGCAATATAAATTCTTGAAATGGGTCAAAAAGAAAGAAAGGTGTATACGAGTTCAAGTAGGGCTCGAAATGGGTTTTCTTGTTTATTTTTCGAGTACATTTGATTAATAATGATAGATTAAGGATCACAAGACTTTTATTAAGGATTATTAACAAGAATTGATAGGTGGTTCGGGTTTAAAATGGGCAAAAACAAGTAAAATATGTCGCGGGTCAAATTAGGGTACGCATAGGGTTTTTAAACTTCCAATTCGTATACATTGATAGTATAAGCATGGATTGATGATTATAAAGATTATATTATGAGATTAGGACATAATTGAGTTAATGGTTTATGATTGGAATGAGTAAACGGATCGAATGTTCACATTAGGGTACGTTTAGGGTTTCTCTGCTTTAATTCGTATATAATTGAAATGAAATGATGAAATGATAATTGTATATGATTGGTAATGTTGTAAAATAAGTTATTACAACTTATTTGGGTAGTGGTTGAAGTTTAAAATGGATAAAAATCAATAAACGGGTCACAGGTTACTATTTAGCTTGGGTTAGGGTTTTTGACTTTGGTTTCTTGTAATTTCATGAAATGAGGATGAATATGAATTGTAAATGAAGTATATGACTTGCTTGTAACTTGTATTTGATATATTATACAGGATTCCTTGGGAAAACGAAGGTAAAACGGCTATTTTGAATATCGTGCATTAATGACTTATACATTATGCTTTAAAGACTTGTACCTTAATTTGGAGGGAATGTATATTAAATGAGATGTTATATTACTTGTACATGTATCTTAGCAGCTTGTTGATATAACGTTGCAAATGGTACATTATATGAGTAATGTACTTTGTATAAATGATATTAAGATATTGACTTGACATATTATCATGTTTGCTTGACATATATGTAGATAGGATTGACATAGATAGGTTGTGTGAGCTCGTTTACTTTAGTTATGCAAGTTGCATTGCATATTGAGATATTGGTAATGTAAGTAATGTAATAAAGCGAAAAATTTCTTCGTACAAATGTGATCATAATAAAATAGGTTGATTTTGCATTGATAAAAATTTCGGGTTGTTATATCTACCAACCGCCTCATTATTGCTACATGATTACCTCGGACTGACACATGCCTACCTCGGACTGACACACACAGAATGACACGTGTCATGCTCTGATTGGATGCTCTACCTCCTCGTACCTGCCACCTCGGATAAACAGTACCTCGTACCTGCCACCTGACACCTAATCATTAGAATGCCACGTGTCACCACCTGAGTAGTGCCACGTAGCATAGACACTATTCCGTCACCGTCATCAGAGCCATCGCTGGTCCACTGGTCAACGGCGACGGTCAACGGTGGCCAATGGCGGTCAACAGCGACAGCCAACGACGGTCAACAGTGGCAAACAACCGTTGACCACCGCCAGAATAGTGGTCTGGTCGGGTCATCAATCGGGTCTGGCCGGGTCAACAGCCGGGTCAGGTCGGGTCGTGGGCCGGGTCAGGTCGAGTTGGGTCCGGGTCTGGATCGGGTCGGGTCCGGGTCCGCTACGTGGCACCACCAGAGTGGGCCACGTGGCCTGTGATATATAAATCTCACCCCGAATCGAACTCGGGACCTGGTGTATGGGGGCATATGTCTCTAACCATTGGGCTAGAGCATAGCTCTAATTATCATATGCGAAATAAATTATATAACCCTTCTTTAAATTGGACCAGTCTAATTATTACTAAAGGCTCAAACAAGGACGAAAAAGATTCAAAATAAAAAGGTTCACATATGAAAGGCCGGTACCGTTGGACTCGTAATTTCGTGCTCTTTAAAATGGTATGATCGTGGAATATTGACGACTTCGTTTGAACCTCGATAATCATAAAAACGTCGTCGAAAGTCACTCGAAAATTACCGTTTTTGCTTCGTTTTCAACCCTTTGTACCTGTAAGACATGAAAACACAATACAAACATATTTGCAAGATAATTATCCATATTTTAGTGTTTTAGTCTGTTTATTAGCGTTATCCAAGTACACAATGATGTGGTTACGCACATCAAATTCCTCTCACACTAAGGCCCTTGTCGGTCCCGACACTCAATGTAGAATAAAACACGCCCGAAAATAGAATAATTAAAATCCCCTTTTAACTTATTACCCCTCACAAGTCAAAGCAAGAACAGAAAAGTCTATTAATAAAGGTTTCAAGAAATCACTTATTTTCTAAAGCCCCCACCGTTTTAACCACTATTCATTAAAAGATAAAAACTAAGATAAGAATTAAATAAAATTATTTAAAAGGCTTTAAGAATGGGAGTTTGCCATCCTTGATTTTCACAATCCCCAAACTAAGCTTAAAACAAAATCACAGTTAAATATAAGATTAAATGCTAACACTACTCATAAATGCTAATTATGTAAACGCAACTACTTTTTGCTCCTTTATTCCTAAATCCTCTAAGGATTTTATTATTATTATTGGTGACGAATAAATTAAATTCTTATTCATATAAAGAAAACCCGGTTTAGACCACAATTAGTTTGAAATCCTTTCCTAAAGAGACGATATGGAGAGAATAAGGTCCACATTAAGGTTTTAATTTCGCATGATTTAGGGGTTATCCTTTTTATTTCATCCGAAACAACTCAACTACGAGTCCAGAGACGGAGGCTTTATTTAGATAACCCCGGAGTCAAAATTTGGCTTTATTATTAACATTATTATTATTGCAACATTATTAAACCTCGGTCCTTTAAACAACTGACACATCGGGCGTCCTAACCGACAAGAGCCAGTAGTCTTATTTCGACCTCGGTGATCCTCGACCTTTTTGAAGGCTGCAACATCGGTTGTGAGCCGGCAAGATGCAGCAAACTTTTATCAGTCTTGGATTATTATTACTATGTGCCTTATTTTGAAGACTGCCACATCGGTTGTGAGCCGGCAAGAGACAGTAAACCTTTATCAGCCCATAGTTTTTATTATTATTATTATTACCTCCACCCTTTAAACGACTACCACATCGGTTGTGAGCCGGCAAGAGGTAGTGGTCTTATTTCGGCTTCGGTTTATTACATAACTATTATTATTATAGCCAAATTTCAAGTCATGTGGTCTTTTAACAACTGCCACATCGGTATGCGAGCCGACCATGGTCCAGGAGTCTATTTCCCCACAACACTGAAAAAACCTCGATGTGTACCTTACTTTCACCAGAAGGAATCTCTACGAAGGGATTTAAACTAAGAATCGCAAAAACCAAAGTAACTTTATTTATTAATCAAATATATAATGTTTATTATGCTGGCGGGAGCAAAAAGCCACAATTAACCTCTATGAGCTCTAAAGAGATCCAACTACTCCATGCTTAGCATCTAACTTATATAAAACTCTATCACTTTTCGTTCTTTGCAAAATTTTAAAGTTAAGCAAACGCTTAGTCTAAAAAGCTAAGGGGAAAGCTAGAGTTTAAAACTCGATCAAGTCAAAAGCTACCAAGTTTTACGGCCTACTTATTACTAACATTTTTATATTTTCATTATTATATTTTTTTTCTTTTTTTCCTAATTTTTTTTTTATAATTTTAACCTACAAATAGAACAATAACAATTTTAAATTTTTTGGCTAAAACGGGGTTGCATGGAAAAACAGACAGGCACATGCAAGATCATATTTCAATAGAAATCCCCCCACACTTAGAACCGAACATTGGCCTTAATGTTCAAAAATGTCGGGTGCCACCCCCACACTTAAGGACGAAAAAGGCAAATGCTAGTAATTCCAAGTGTGAAAGAGAAAACACAATATATATACATGATCATGATTAAGGATTCCATAATAAGCAAAAGATTGAAGACCGGATGATTGGATGATTGAAAACAAGCACGAGTCTTCAAGATCTGAAAGAATCCTGTAAAAATGGAACCACACACCAAAGAAAGAAGCACGCCCCCACACTTGGGCTATAAAATCACACACTCTTATTTATTAAGAAAATAGAAAGAAGAAAAGACACGGGTTGCCTCCCGAGAAGCGCTTGTTTTAGGGACGAAACATGTGGAAGAGAAAATATCCATCGGACTTTCATTCAAGATGTTTAGATAAACATTAAAGCACATGAAAGTTCCACTCTGATGAGATACCACCGGCTCTATCAAGAGAATAGCAACTAAAAACGGAGATGCCGGGGTCAAAGATAGTATCTTCACTCCCGGAGGAGAGAAGAAGAGAAGAATCCTTAGAAAAAGTGAGATAAGGAAGAAAAATTCGGTGGTAATACCAGAGGCGGAGTTAAAATAACTAGTGGAGTAATAGGATCTGGTGGTGGAATAGGTGAGTCTTTAGCATAAAATGCTTGCGCGTCCTTCAAATACGGATTATTATAGAAAAGTGAGAATGTTGTAAGGATCATACATACCGTCCCTAGAATCTTCCCGAAGAGTTAAAAGAACTACATCCCGATGAAGCGAGGAAATAATCCGCTGAGACCGAAGCATAGTTAAGAATTTCATAAAGGAAAAAGCACCTCAATTATTAGAAAGTAAGTGGTTGGGAGAAGACAACGTCTGTTTCACACCTTCCAGCTAAATAACATAAGTTTATTTAATAATATAAAAGTTATGTATCTTTACATACTGTTCCGGAATGTAGTGGCACGGAGGACTTTGATGGCTGGAAAAGAAAAGTAGTTATAGTTAATAGTTTTAACCTTGTTCTCTATAACCATGGCGCTGATACCAATCTGTAACACCCCCCATTTTTACATATAGGCAGCTAATATAATCTGGGAATTACTTCATAGTACAATAGTCATAATCATATAAAACGACTCAAAAGAGACGTTTTGGAAAATGTAGTTATCATTCATTAAATTAGAGTTTTACAAAATTTCCATTAAATAGGTAAAGGTTCCAAGAATCCAAAAGAAAATGTATTAGTTTGAATGATAACAATTTAGCCATCACCAAAATCCAGTGCCACCTGAGCCCATGCCATAAGTTTGCTTAATTACCTACATAAAACATGCTAAAAATCAACACTAATGGGGGGGGGGGGGAGGTTGAGTGATATTCATAGGTTTTCAGGTATAATTAGTTGAAAATGCAAAAATTTGATATTGGGTCTACATTGTAATACACCAATTATAAAACCAATATTTATTGCCAAAAGCCTCAAGAATCCGAAGCCTGGGAGTATTTGATTACTTATAGCCCCAACAGTGCCTTTGCCCACAACACCCAAGTTATATTATAATGGTGTCAATTGTTACCGTATGACTGGGTACACCAACGGGAGTCCAAACCAAATAGATCTATTCACACCCATTTGCGCTCACTAGAAAAGCCGTAAGCAATTAAAAACTGTTCATGATATGGGGACAGTTAAAGGCAAAATCGTTACTTAGGGCAAAATAAATCTGAAATAACATACAGAAATAAAATGCATTCATGGTTTATAGCATGTATCCCCCTCGGGGCGGGGGGGGGGGGGGGTGTTAAAGACAGGTAGGGTATTGTCAGCGATGTGAGGGGAGGGCTACTGGGGACGCCACCAGCGGCGTTAAATAGTATAGGGAAATTTGAGTGATGCGAGCGATGGAAGGCTGGAGGTACAATAGTCTTAGGTTTGGCGATTAGTCGTCAATAATGGTTCGATAGAAAGGTATACGGGTGTTTGGGCTGGGGTTTAAGTACAATGCAAACTATAGATCTTAGACACACAGCACATCACAACCTGGAATATTTATGTCAAGATCCTTAGTATTTTGATTGTTATGTTCAAATCTTTATAAAGATACAAGTTATATCTTATGATTGAATTATTATGGAGTATTGATCACCGTCGGGCCATCATAAGTCATGAGGTCATTCAGTAAACGTTGAGGAGCCCAGGGCACTTTAAATCGTAAACCCACAACTCTATCAGAACGTAATACCAAGATGAAACCTCTTAATATGAAGCTCCCTAGTATTGTGATATGATATAATCGGTTTTAAGCGTTTTGATTAATATCTGGAAATGATAAGCACGACAAGCGTTAATTAAAGTTATGTCTTGTAATGTTTTGAACATGTTTTTATACTTTTTCAAAATGTTACATTTTAGACCCTTAAGAATGAAAAATGCAAAATAACCCTGGAGATTTGCACTTTACGAAAGCTTTGGTCCTGGGCAAGTTAAAAGATATACAAAGTAAACCTTGCACTTTGAAAAGTGACATAATAGACCCCTATAGTTATAACTTTAGAAATATGGCAAAAATAGCCTGTACGTATAAGTTTTCAAAGATACGGTATATACCCCTTGCATGGAAATGATTTACAAAACAAGTCCAAAATCCATAATAATGATATTTTTCAATATGAAAAGTAATTTACAGGTTATAGCTTATTAATATAAGCTAAAATATGAAGATTTAACATAATGAAAGTTTAAAATAATGATTCGTTAAGCTAGGAAGCAAAACGGGTCAAATTAGGGTTTTAAAATGAAAACGCGTAGGTTTTAAGTTCAAATTCTAACATCCTAGAATTTTCGAAATTTTGAATAACGATTTCAATCTTTGACTTTTAGGATCTCGCTGACTTGATAAGACATCTCTAAATCACGTTTTCACGGACTCGGAACTCAAAAGCCAATTCGATGTGAAACAACAATTTCCTGACAACTTTTTAGTTTACCCGAGAACTGAAAACGAGCCGAAACAGGGCCTAAACAACACAGCAAACTTTTTCGAACAATTATACAACGGACACACAAAAATAATTAAATTTGTTTTTAATTATCAGTATTTATTTAATAAAAATATTAAATAAATTATTCATCATTTTAATGAAAAGCGTTGTGATAACGCAAATGCTCGAGCTTAAATCCATTCTATTTCGGACGAGGCAAACACCGGTTCGCAAAATGAATAATAGATATTTTATTAAATGTTATAAAATATTTATGAAATATTATCAAGCGAATACTCATTTTTATCAGAAAAATGATTTGGAAAACAATGGCGCAAGTTTCGAGATTTGAATCATCCGTTAAGTCGCTCAAATGAGTCCCGAACCGCTTTTATCAAAAAGTATATGAAAAAGTTACACAATTTTACCCTCAACTTCTAATACTTGTCACATTTATTATAAAGTTTTAATATAAATATAAATTTTTATATTAAATTTCTCATTTTATCATTTTCATATATAAAAATACACACACAACATCATCTTCTTCCTCTCTCTCCCTCCCCACCGCCGGCCACCATCCCCCACCGCCGGCCACCACCGCGCCGCCGCCGGAAAAGTTTTCCGGCGGGCTTTTCCGGCTAACACCAAAAAGACTCCTTATTTACCGATCTATCCGATCCACCAACTCACTCTCCTCCACGCGCCGCCCACCCCTTCACCACCACACAGCCATCGCTGTCACAACCATCAAGAGGGTGCGGTGGGTTTCGCATATGCATAAAAGGGTGCGTGTGGTTTCTGCTTAGCACCTCGAGGGTGCGTTTGGTTGTGTACAACCACCACTAAGGGTGCGTTCGATTTGGGGTTTAACACCTCAAAAGGGTGCGTTTTGTTTTATGGCAGCAGGGGGGGCTGCGTTTGGCTTGGGTTAACCCTTGACGAGGGTTGCGTTTGGGTGGCAGTCAACCCACCACAAGGGTGCGTCGGGTTGAGTCTCAAGCCGACAAGGGTTCGTTGGTTCGTGGGGTCGGGACAGCCGGGGGGAAATTTGTTGGGGTGGCTGTTGGGACAGCCGGGGGTGTTCGTTTGGTTTCCCGTATAAAACAACACCGAAGGGTGTGTTTGGTTTCGGTAATAATCACCCGAAGGGTGTGCTTGGTTTTAGGTTTAATGACCTATTTAGGGTGCGTTTGGTAGGCTGCCAAACAGCCGAGGGGACGAGGGATGCTTGTGTTGGCTGTCGAAACAGCCGGGGTGTTCGGGTTAGGCTCGGGACAGCCGGGTATAGCATAAGATGCGTTTGTTTTTGTAACCAAAAAAGGGTGTGTCATTTGGTTATAAAACAAATAAAGTGCGTTAGCTAAGGGTTTCGCACCGAAGGTGTTTGGTTTGGTGGTAAAACAGCCGAGAGGGTGACGTTTGAATTGCGTGACACCGAAATAGAAGTGATTTTGGTTAATACAAAAATATATAAATTGTTTCATTTAATTGATTAACGAATAATATGTGATGGAAAATATCAGAAACTTCCGCGGTCTAGTTAAAATATGATATTAATATTAAAACGAGATTGATGTAAAGCTATAAGCGATATTAGATGTATTATAGACGAGAGTTGAACTAAAAACGACTTTGGCGCGTTTTATAACGAGTAATTAAGAGCAGAAAATAGAACGTAGGATTCGGGGTTCGAGACTTTGAAAAGTGGACTTTAGTTTACAAAATATAACAAAATATATTTTTACGGACATTTTGATATAAAACGGGACTTCTAACTCTCAATAACGAAGAAACTGGATCGAAATCGGAATATACACTTTAGTAGAAAAATAGGTTATTTTTAATAAATATTAAAAATGACAGATTTATTAATTAAATGATTTGATCACTTTCGAGTCCGTTTCAGCCTTCCGGCGAAACACGAAAGTTGTTCATAATGACATTTTACTTTGCCGCGAGGATTGTCTGCTTTAAAGTTAAGATATAGCGGGTCAAAACTAAAGGTCGATTAATATATTATTTTAATTAATAGTTTTAAGATTATTGTTTGGTTCTAAAAACGGAAGGTCTAAAAATAGTAACTTTCTTTAAATATTAGAGATAAGTTATATTGGACGGAAAATAGTATATATACATAAAATATACTAAGGGTTAAGGTTTAAAGACGCGCAAGTGATTTCTCATCACATGTATAGTATTTATACATATAAAAAAATGTATGATTCGTGTAACGTGTTACGCATCGTGACATATTTAATACGTGTATTATAATCGAACGACATAATTATAGGGTTCGTGGCCGAGATCGTAGCAGATTCGGTTTGTTTATTTGGACTATTTGATCGTGGTCTTTGATCAAGGTGAGTTCATAGCCTCGCTTTTTAATCTTTGAATGTTTTATAACCCGCGAGGGGGATACATGCTTGTCTACAAATTCTTATACTACTCGTTATTCATATACAATGTGATTGTTTAAGGGATTTTGTGAGTTATAGCTCTACATGTTTTTACTCATTTTACAATATATGTGTGTGAGAACATCCTTGTTTTGCAAATGCATTTACGAGCTGGATTACAAATTGGGTTTTCATACTTATGGCATAGCTCGCTATGGGATACATTATTTGACTTCAATTTTGGTCACAAATGCATACTTTACATTTGAAATGATTACGGATTAGCTTAGGCTGATTGAACTGATAACAACAAAATTACTGCCCGGGTGTTCTTGGAGGGGACACCGGTAACGGGAGTACATATTTTAAATCACTGCCCGAATTGGGTACATACAAGTCTACGTCACAGCGTCATGAACTGTAAATCACTTGGAGGGTGAGCGCGAATGTTATGAAATAGATCATTCGGGTTTGGATCCCTAGTTTCGGTGATTATGCTATCGCCGGTAACGAGACATTATAGCGTGAGACCACGTGATGATTAAAATAGATCTATTCGGGATTGACAACCCCCGTTCGAGTGACTAGCTATCACTGGAACGAACGTTATAACATGTCGGATTACGTTGGGACTATAGGGCCCCCCGACAAATACATACATTGGAACCGTTTTGTGTCATTAAATTAACTCATGCATGCTTTATAAAAATCTTTGGATAATAAGGTACTTTTGGTGACATAAAAAGTGTCGTGCATATTTATCAACATTTTACATGGTACTGGTGATGACACATGGATACAATATATTTGTTGAAACTTACATTCATTATTTAAACTAATCTATGAACTCACCAACTTTAATGTTGATACTTTTAAGCATGTTTTTCTCAGGTGAATTAGATGCTTGGATTATTTGATGTGCATTGGAGTCTTTACATTCAAGTTTTTCATGGTGATGCAATTATGGGACAAATGTTATATTAAATTCAGATTTTGATTAAATCAACAATGTTATTTTTCAAACGACACCTAGAGGTCGTTCTCTTGTATCTATTGCTGTGTATTATGAAGTAGCACCCCATGTGGTATTCCGCTGCGTTGTATGATTTTTGGGGGTGTTACAGATTGGTATCAGAGCACTGGTTATAGAGAACTAGGTTGCATATTTTACCCTAGACTATAACCGTTTTCCACTAACACTGCTTCACATCAAAACATTTTTCAAAGTGCATACACGCTACTTGCTTATGTAGCTTACATTACGTGCTGCATTGAAGCTTACGTGACCTACAATATATAAATATACATATGCTTGCATTTCCCTTCGCTATAATCCGTACAGCATATTATATAAGAGTTAATATATAAATATCAGAATTTTTTTTAAGACATTGTGGTTGTCACAATGGTCTCATTCTACGCGTCAGCACATGGTGAGTATGCACAATGTGTCTACATTTCGGTCCAGACATTGTAAGTTAAACAATGGTCTCTAAGGATATTTTTTTCTCTTCATAACTTTATAGACAACGTAAACCGCGAGTCCGTTTATAATTCAGTTACATGGGATTAGTATGAATCCTAAATGATTACAAGTCTTGAATAGGCGGGACTTGTAATAGGAGGATTGATAGGGTTAATCGCAGGTTGACCTCGTTCATAGAGACTTTTACCTTGTTTTTACTCTAACCGCGTACTCATTAATTATCTTGAACCTATGTTGATCTTCGGCCCCCTTGGCCCAAAAAAGTTTTTACTCCCCAGCTTTCAAAGACGAGTTTTTTTTAAATCACATCGTCCCCCATACTCATAGAACACATGCATCCGTCATGTCACCACCTTGAAGGTTATGAGAGTACGCGTAGTGCACCGGGAATTATTAAGTAGGATGATTTATAATTTATTTATTTGAAAGGATTGGGACGCCTCTTCAGTTAAATAAATAAATTATAAATCACCGAACCATAAGTTTACATTTCTTACTTACATAAATTTGGACCTTCTTTATGTAAATAAGAAATTATAAATGTGTGGGCTTAAATGGAACCGATATGACACGAGTATGAAACCTGAAATCTATGATCATCAAATCCGTTAAAAAGGTCTAGAGACACAATCGTGTCGAACTACCACAGTCAGAACTTATGGACCCTCCAACCACGAATCCACACGTAGCTCTGATGCCAATTGTAGGATCCCGTAACACTTCACTTCATATAATCAACACGAAATCGGAACAAGAAAGGAGAAAGATTGAGTTGTTTAGAGAGAGAAAGAGGAGAGAGAAATGAGAGAGAAAAGAGAAAAGAGATTTTATTAGAAATGAACAACTTACTTTTTCTAAAGAAGAAAAAGCTTATATACCCCGTCACGTTAAATGACGCGCGGGATATTTAACTAGGACCCGGGCTCGGGTTTTGCTTGGGATTAAACCCGAAACATATACAATATTAGATTCACTATCGAGCCCGATTCCCGATAATATCCTATTACAACGTTAACTAATTAAAGACCGAAGCTCCATCGTAGAGTGACCGAGCTTCCTTGTTCGACTCAATAAATTGAGGCTAACAATCTCCCCCGAAGTGAGGTCTTGAACACGGGAACGAGCTTCCTTTATTGACTCAATAAAATTGAGGCTAACAATCTCCCCCGAAGTGAGTTTCTCTCCAAGAATCAACATCGGGCTTTTATGATGAAAAAGCTTGGAAGCTTTAAAGCCCCGATGTGATGAAGAAGGAGGAGATTTCTCCTTTGAAGCAAGAACACCGTGATTGAAAACTTTGTCTTCATTTTAGGATGAAAATGGAAGAAAAGTATCAATCATGGGGGAAAGAGTAGCAAGAAATCTTATGGATTCGACTTCAATGCATATCCCCGGATCGTAAATCTTGTTTCTATCTCCAGAAGGAGAAGAAACATCAAGATCGGATCCGAGATCATTATGAGAAGGAATGAAGTCGAAATCCATATGAAGGGTGGGATGGGTGGGTGTAACATCCGAGAATTTTCGAATTTTTAAATGACGATTTCAATCTTTGACTTTTAGGGTCTGGCTTGACTTATAAGAACGATCATCCAAATCACGTTTTCACGACTCGGACTCTAAAGCAATTTGACGTGGAATGACATTCCTGACAGCTTTTTAGTTTTGCCCGAGACCTGGAAACGAGCCGAAAAGGGTTAAAACAGCACCGCAAACATTTAACGAACAACATACAACGCGGACACACAAAAACAATTAAATTTGTTTTTAATTATCAGTATTTATTTAATAAAAATATTAAATAAATTATTCATCATTTTAATGAAAAGCGTTGTTGATAACGCGAATACTCGAGCTTAAATCCATTCTATTTCAGACAATGCGTAACCGGTTCACAAAATAAATAACAAATATTTTATTAAATGTTATAAAATATTTATGAAATATTATCAAGTAAATACTCATTTTTATCAGAAAAATGATTTGGAAAACAATGGCACAAGTTTCATATTTTGAAACATCCGTTAAGTCACTCAAACAATCCCCGAACCACTATTTTATAAAATAATACTCAAAATTTACACTTTTTGTCCATGTGATAATATTTACAAAACTCACCCCATATTTACAAAACTTGTCACTAAAATTTTAAAGTTTTATTATAAGTAAAAATTTTATAAAAATTTTCATTTCATTTCTATAAAACTAACATACACACTCTCCCATCTCTCTCCCCACTTCCGGCCAGCCACCGCCGGATCCGGCCACCACCACGCCGTCGTCGCCGGAAAACTTTTCCGGCGGACTTTTCCGATCAAAATAAAAAATAATCCCCATCACCCGATCTATCCGATCCCCACACTCACTCGCGGCCACGCGCCGCCCACCCCTCCACCACCACTCAGCCGCCGCCGCCACCAAAAAACTTTTTCGGCGAGTTTTCTGGCCGGATCCAAAAATGCTTCCCACCACTCGATCTACCCGATCCACTATACCACTTGCCGCCACGCGCCACCAACCACCCACCACCACCCCACTGCCACCGTCATCATCCTCATCCACCTCTTCACCACAACCACCACGAGGGTGCGTTGGTGTGTCGTTAACGCCACAAGGGTCCGTTTGGTTTCGTTCATTCCACCACGAGGGTGCGTGTGGGTCATCTCGGCACCACAACGGGTGTTCGTTTGGTTTGTTCTTAGCCCAAAGGGTGCATTGGGTTTGGGTTTAGAACCGGATAAGGTGCGTTTGTTTGGCAGCCACCGGCCAAGGGTGCGATTGGTTGTACCACCATAAAGGTGCGTTGGGTATATAGCAGCAGCAGGGGGGCTGCTAGGGGTGTTTGGTTGGCTGTGAAAACCACAAAGGGGCGTTTGGTTCATCATAAGACTAACAAGGGTGCGTTTGGTTTAACTGCCGCACCACTAGGGTGCGTTTGGGTTAATAAAACCCCAAACAGGGGCGTTTGGGATAACAGTTAACACCCAAGGGGGTGTTTGGTTTGGTTGAAACCGCACAAGGGTGCGTTTGGTTGGCTGCGAAACAACCAAACAGGGGCGTTTGGTTTAATAGGACTGCCAAAAGGGGTGTTTGGTTGGGCAGAAAACACTAAGGGTGTGTTTGGGTTAACAAGTTAAACCGTAAGAGGGTGTTTGGGTGAACAGGAAACTATTAGGGGTGCGTGTGGGTTAAGAGAAGACAACAAAGGGGTCCGTTTGGTTGGTTTAGCAGAAATAGGCGCGTTTGGTTTAGCGAAACAACATAGGGTGAGTTTGGTTTACAAAAATGGACTCATAAATATATTTCAATATTTAATAATAAAACCGGATA
>BQNB010058375.1:0-37787 GCA_026074375.1 Tanacetum coccineum | reverse complement strand
TGGATCACTTGGAAACAAAGCTTTATGATTAAATGATCAAAGGATTTTAGAGATGATATGTGGGCTGTTTTAAGCAGAAAGAATGAGTGCAAAAGGTGAGAAAATACTGGGGAATAGTCCAGTATTTATAGGACAAACTGGAGGAGCGTCAGTCTAGGGGCGGTCCCCTTAAATAAGTGGGCGGTCCCCTTAAAATTAAGGGGGCCGCCCGTGTATTTAAGGGGGCCGCCCTAGACTAGGGGCTCCCCAGTTTGTCTTTTGTGTAGGGGGAATTTTCTAGAACTTTTCTAGCCGTTTTAGGTCTAAAAATTTGAATTTCAAAATGTTTATTTTGAATAAAACATTTCTTTTAATTGTAGAAAATGTTTTGGAATGATTATAAAAATGTTTACAACATTTTATAAAAGTGTGAGGCTGAATAAAAATTTCCTTTGATCATAAAATGCATTAAGCATTTATATATTCATACCTTGAAGTGATATAAATTTTGAAATAAAAATTTACTACTAATTACTTGTTTACGTTTAATTTTACATTAAATGTTTTTATATTTTGTGATTATCAAAACGTAAAGATGTGAAAAATATTAGTAATGTTTTTAGGCATTATATTTTATCAACACAAGGTGAAGAAGATGAAGAATCATATTGCTAGTGATTTTGTTGATTCTATGCTTAATAATGACAATGATGATTCTGGAACTAGGATAGAGCCTGGGAGTCATAAGGAAAACCCGTAAAATCACTGGCTCTATCCTAGTTCCAGGATGATGAAGACATTGATGATCACACTGATCATGCATTGGTCGGATCTCAGGAAACGGGTAGTATAGAGACTAGGAAAGAGAAGATGCAGACACCAATTCCCTTACCCACTAGATCCCTTAGGAAAAACTTATCTTTGGATAAGACTTTATCTTAGGAATTGACAGAAACCGTATCACCCTCCACTGCTACAACATCCAAAACTCAACACAAGAAAAGACGTATTTCCAGCAAGTACAATCATATTCAAGGAGTTATTCACATGATGTACAGGCGTCAAGGTTACATGATTTAGCGCATGGAAAAGATATATGTAACTGATCGTGAGTTCTGGAAAGTTCATGGAAAGGTCGACAAGGTTCTTCATGAAATCATGCCACAGATTGCAAAAAAAACTACTAATGATTAGATTGAAGGAAACTTGAAAAGAGTTGTAGCTGATACTATTATTCAAGAATGTGATGCATTACAAGCTGAGGTACCTACTCTTTTTTCGAAAGAATTTGCTAATCAGGCACCCTAGATTATTGAAGAACTTTTCAAGAGTTACATGTAAAACAATGTTATTTAAGTTCATCCTACAACCAGCACTTCCACCTCTACAAAATCATCTTCAACAATAATTGTATTTGAAGATGAAGTATAATCTTCAAGATCAAGCAGCTGATCCAGCATTGTCTGATGTTCTTAAACGTAAGTTTAAAACGTCTTTTACCTCACCAAATTCTTGTAGGGATGATGCTCTCCACCCATAACATCATGATGACCATCATGGAGATGATACTCCTCCTGAGGGGGAGAAAAGACAAAAGACTTCAAAGAGTTCAAAAAGCTTAAAGTCTGCAAGAGGATCTTCATCAAAGCAACCAGCAAATACTTATGTTTATGAACATCAATAGAAACAACAAGACTGGGATGCTTGGATTGAACCACAAGTTATTGATGAAGATGAGGTAATTCTTGATAATACAACTCCTGAGCTGATAGAAGAGTTTTAAAATGTTGCCAAGCATATTCCAACTATCTACGATTATGCAAGAATGATGGATACACTGAATGATGTGATAAGTAATCAGTTTAAAGATGCTGAAGAGTATGCCTATCATTTAGAACAAACAAAGAATTACATGGAAAATTAGATAGTTTTGGAAAGTAGACATGAGGATATCAAACGATTAAAGCCATATGCTCAAGTTTTCTATGGTCCACAAAGGAATTCGAATGAACCTCTAAGGAATCTATACAACAAGGATTTATTCTTCTTGAAGTATGAAAATACTAAGGAGAGAAGTTATATTCTTTCACTCCACAAGATACATGTTGTTCGATTTCCGAAAGAAGATTTGGAAGAAAAGTTGAAAAGATGGGTTAGAAAAGAATTCAAGACTTTCAAAGAAGAAGCACAGTTATCAATTTAACATTGGAAAGATTCATGGTATAAGAGAAGGTACAAGCTCAACCAAAGAAGAGTCAAAGAAAATCTAGAGGAATATTTCTCCAATCACAGGATTATAGAAGTTGTCAGAATTACTACTGATCAACAGAACGGGCTGGATTACATGGAACAAATCATTGTGAAGAGAGAAAATGATAAACGTGATAGTTTTTCTAAGGCTGACTTCAAGTATCTAAACAAGAATGATATTGAAGATTTTTATTATTTGTGCCTAAATAAGAAAGTGAGTTTCTGTGAGAACAAGTTGATGAATTCTTTGATAACATTCATCAGAAGTTGCGTTATCTGGGAGAGAGTTTATGATTTCTAGTTGGGAATAGAAAGTTACCAGATCAGGGTAAATTTAACCGCACCAACATTGACATTTATTGGTATTGAAGCTTATGATCCTTACTCTATTGTGGACAAACCAAATACGGTTTTGATTTACCTTAACAGCAAAGAAGAGAAAAGGGTTATGTATTTGGATGAAATTGTAAAGTTCTATGATGCAACACTGGAAAGAGTCTTCAAAGAATTGAAGATTAAGATCATCAAATATGAGCCTTGGAAGAAACCACTAATGCTTGGTGAATTAGACCTTGATATATTGAAAGCTTACGAAAGAGAAATAACCAAGTGTCTAAGGCATCGTGTGCAGATGAGAAGCTAGGTGGGAATCGCACCGTTCATCCCTACTTGTTTTATAACCCTTCTAGTTGATTCTAGTTTGCACCGTTGGTCCTTATTTCACATATTTAAGCCTTTAACCCTTCTAAAGTTACCCGGTTTTGCACCGTTAGTCCCCGTAAGCTCATTAATCGTTACAAAAGCTCACGTACTTCAATTTCAACAACGATTTCAACCACAATTACTTATTGTTTCACGGTTTCTTCTTAATTATGTAAAATCCCGTGAAAAATTCTATTCTTTTCTCGGTTTTAATCAAAGACTTGTAAAATCCCGTGAACGTTAATTGATTTCAAAACAACATGACACATAACACTAAAAATGATCCGTATAAGATTCACTAAAATGTCAAAACGGCTAAAGATTCAGATTACGATGACAAGTGATCACGAAGTTGATTTGGTATACCTTAATTGAGATTGAAGTGGGTTTCACGAAGGCGTCTAATTATTTCATCATCGAGACTTCCTTCTACTTTCTTCCCCCTTTCTTCAAACCCAATCTATCAATTGATGACTTGCTTGAACGTATACAGCTATGATTAAGACTTGGATTATCTAGTTATTTCTTGATGTAAGGAGTTACATTGTAGTGCTCACGGGTTATAGCTATCACTTAAAAGAGTTACATTATAGTACTCAGTATTATACGCAGATGTCGATGTGGATAATTTCAAGAGGTGGAGTACTTCTTATACTTTTCTGGTTGAGTATAGAGTACTTATAGATTTAATCTTGCACCGTTCTTCAATCAACAACAGTGCAAGATTAAGTAACAAATTTGGGGGATTCTACTTAAGTTTCAAGTTTGGATTTGGGGGTTTACGTTACAAAGTGGTCCAAAACAATAAGCCGACAGTTTACGAGGTTCATAAGTTAGCCAGAGAGTTTAATGGTTTGAGATGTGATCAACATTCTCACGGGATAATTGAAGCTACAGAACGTTAATGGTACTTACAGTCTAAGAAATCCTTCAAAGTTCTTCAATGTCTTTTCATAATCTTCTCCTGATCCGATGTTATGACAAGAAACCCTTTCTCAAGTATATGGAAGTACACGACAATGATGCTTCCGAGAGTTCGCAACCATCATGGGGGAAAATGTGTACATCCGGGACTTAGTTGACTTTGATGTACAATGTCAACTTCCAGGTGGAAGTAGTGTAGACTACTTTACTTAGTATGGTTTGTGAAGTATTCTGCATACGTGAGAAGAATTATTGCTGATTCCTTGCATGTACCCCCGAACGAATATTCACCAAGACCTAATGACAAGTAGCAGTAGTGTTTGATGTGGTTTTCTACTTCTACAAAAATTCCACTATGCACGTAAATGTCAAATAGAAGTTTTTTCTAGCTACATCAAAGTTTTAGAATCTGCTCAAGATAAGGATGTTGGTTTGGGGGGAAGCTTATTCAGATTCTTCACCAAAAAGAAGTCTAAGAAGAAAGTTTTTCAAGACATGCTGCATGAATTAGGGGGGAGTTAATCCAACTCATGCATACTACAATGGTTCCTGTACAATTAAAGACACTGAAGATCCAAGCTGGAGTACAAGTTTCAAGACTAGGAGAACTCAGAAGACATCTTCAGCTTTAGAAACGCTTTTGGAAGACTTTATTTATGTTGTATTTGTACCTGATAGGAACATTGTAAGTAATTCCGTATGTCCACATATTGGGGGAAGATTGTTAGCCTTAAAATATGTTGACTTATCCGGAATTACATTAGTTATCATTAGGCAAGACTTGCAGAGACTAGAATTGTTAAGTTAGAATAGTTTCTCTAGTCATGACTATTAGGAATTGAAGGCTTCTGAAGTTACTACTGTTAGTTTTAGAAGTTAATACTGCTGGTTCAAGATTGTGCTGTTGTTGAAGTTTAAAGAAAATAGTCTAACTTATTAGTACTGCTAGCTATAATAGTTAGTGTTGCTAGTACATTGTTAGTACTGCCAGTATAGTTAGTACTGTTAGTTAATACTTAGTGTTATTAGTCTTATATAGTTAGTATTGCTATTATGATATGCATGAGCTAAATTAGGAATAGATATGCATATCATTATACGCGTTTTGTAAGCCCATTAGGGTTTCCTTAGTGTATAAAAGGAATCCTACGACATAGTTAGAAAAGCACTTCAATTACAAATCTCATAGTTAGTTATTATGTAACCTAGGTAGAATATTATCAATCAATATATTTAAAGTTTAGTATTCATTGTTCTTCTTAGTATTACAAGTTAGTTTCCGCATAACTTATAGTATTCATCATCATAGTTTCTGTCTTAGCAGTTTTGGATTTATTTAAGGTTACTAACCTTTACACAAGCTAAAGGAAATCAATATCTATTCATTGGGATCAACAAGTTGTATCAGAGCTTGTTGAGAAACTCTGAATAAGAAGAACACTAGATCTACACAAGATCTCATTGTCAAAGAAAGGATATGGAATCACAGTCAGATTCTACCCAAACAGTCTCTTCACTAAAGCTTCTTATGCTTAAAACAAGAGACTATGATCTCTGAAGCATGAGGATGGAGCAATATCTTACTCACACAGATTATGCTCTTTGGGAAGTTATTGTAAATGGTGATGTACCTGCTGTAGCATCAGCTAGTACTGAAGGGCCTATTTCTCCCAAGACTGTTGAACAAAAGATAGCAAGAAAGAATGAATTAAAAGCAAAGGGCACTTTGTTGTTGGCCATTCCTGATGAGCACCTATTGAAGTTTCATGGAATCAAGGATGCAAAGATCATATGGGAAGCTATCAAGACTAGGTTTGGAGGCAACAAAGAATCTAAGAAGATATAAAAGACTATCCTGAAGCAGCATTATGAGAATTTTACTGCATCAAGATCTGAAGGACTGGATAAAACCTATGATAGGTTTCAGAAACTTATCAGCCAATTGGAAATTCATGGTGAAGTAATCTCTCATGAAGATGCAAATCTGAAGTTGCTGGAAGTTTACATTAGCCTGAATAAATTGCTTGATTATGAGAAGAGAAACAAGCCAGATCTAGATGAGTTGAGCATGGATGACTTGTATAACAATCTGAAGGTGTATGAAGCTAAAATTAAAAGCCAATCAAGCTCAAACTCAAACTCTCAGAATGTGGCTTTTGTATCTTCTGAAAACACTAGCAGTACTAATGAAGCAGTTAATACTGCTCTTGATGTTTCTACTGCTAGTACACAGGGTCAAGCTTCTTCCTCAACCTATGTAGATGATGTCATGTTTTTCTTTTTTGTTAATCAATCTAAGAGTCCACTTTTAGACAATGAAGACATGGAGCAGATTGATTCAGATGATCTTGAAGAGATGGATCTTAAATGGCAGGTGGCCATGCTTACCATGAGAATAAAGAGATTCATAAAGAAGACTCAAAGGAATCTGAATCTCAATGGCAAAGAAGTTGTTGGCCTTGATATGACAAAGGTGGAATGTTACAACTGCCACAGGAAAGGTCACTTTGCTAGAGACTGCAGAGCACCAAGTAATCAGGGGAATAGGAATGGAGATCATGTGACAAGGGTTATACCAGTAGAGACCTTTGCTAATGCCTTAGTTGTTTAAGATGGGTTCGGGTTAGGGTGATATGATTGGAAGCTTTCCAGGTCTGATGAAGGAGACCCTCACTGATTTGCTTTTCTTATGGTCCCATTTGTCTTTAGGTTCATCCAGTTCATCAAGTTCAGACTTTGAGGTATCCACTTGCTCCAAAGCTTGCTTAAAATCCTGTGAGTCTTTAGAAGAACACTTTGATAAACAGGGGAGCAGCTTAAAAAATCTAACCTAGAAATTATAGGTTATTAATTAGGATTAGAATCATTAGAAGCTATGATAGTTGTTCATGAAAAGAATAAAGCTTCTTATGAAGAAAGTATTGCATTTTTGAAGTATGATGTCCAAGTTAAAGATATTTCTATCAAAAACCTTAAAAAATAGTTAGAAGAAGCCTTAAAAGAGAAAGATGATTTGAAACTTAAACTTTAAAAATTTAAAGAATCATCAAAGAATCTAACCAAACTGATTAATAGTCAAATAAGTATTAAAGACAAAACTGGACTTGGTTTTGATAGTCATGTGAATGAGAGTGAAGTACTTGATAATGTAGTTGATAGTCATGAGTGTAATCAAGTAAATGATAGGTTTAAAAAGAGTGAGGGATATCATACAGTTCCCCCTCCCTTCACTAGGAACTTCAAACCTGCAAGAGCCAACTTATCCTTTAATGGGTTAGATGACTCTGTGTATAAGTCTAAAGTGAGTGAAACTATTACTAGTATGCCTAATGTTGAAACAACTATAACTAAAACTAGTAAGGAAAGTTTGGAAAAGCCTAAAATTGTTAGGTTTAGTGCTCGGATTATTGAAGATTAGGAGTCTGATAGTGAATATGCAAATGTTTTTTAGCCTAAAGAAGTAAAGAAAATAGTCAAATCTAGCTTTGAAAATATTGAATTTGTAAATGCTAGGAATTCAACTGTTGAAAAACCTAGGAAGTTCAGTCAGAATCCTAGAGATAACAAAAGAAATAGGAATAGTTTTGAGTTTACAAAGAAAGCTTGTTTTGTATGTGGGAGTTTCAACCATTTAATCAAAGAGTGATTATTTGATTATTACGATTTGAAACCGCAAATAAGCTATTTTGAGTGTTTGGGTCAAAGGGTAAAAAAATCACTTATTCACGTTTAATGCATCACAAAACGCAACTTTAGATAAGTAGGTGACCACCTACTTTTACAAAACGTAGTTTTATGTATTTTAGTTGATGACCATTTAATTACTATATTGCCATCTGATTTAATTCCACTTTGGCCTTGCTAAATAATACATGCATTTTGTTTACTTTTAAAGTATATAATGATTTTACTCGAAAAAAACATGTAGCAACTAGCAACTAGCAAGTATGAAACTCAAAGAAATTCAGAGCTACTTTGCAACTTGTAGATTTTTTTTTTTGAACGGCAAAATTTTATAAACTAGCAAGGAGCTAGAAAAGAAATTACAAAGATATTAAATGCGGGTTATAAAGCCAAATCATCCCTAGAAGAACTTTCTACTACACCTACTATTACACCAAAAGAAAGGAGGAAAGAGACAATAATCTCAAAAGGATCGATCTATGACGGCTTATTTTAACATCAAAAGTAGAACCATTCCGAAATCCCCAAATAAACCACCAATCAAACCGTAGAAAGACTCCTTCCAAAAAACCTTTAACTGAGACCCGGAAGACGAATAGAAGAGAACGCACTGTACCCATCTGAGAACGAACGCCAAAGTTGGAAATCGATCTCCACCAACGGCAAACACGAAGCAAAACCTCCTGAGATAGAGAACATCGGAATAACAAATGATGACCATCCTCTTCATCCGAAAAAACAAAACCGGAGCAAGAAGTGGACTCCAAAATAACACCATTTCTGACCAACAGATTGTATCATAGTAGCAAACACCCACACAGCCGCCACATAAAAACATAATCTTTAATAAATTTAACTTAACCCACAGACCTAGTCGGCTCAGAATGAGAGGGAAGCATCAAATCATCAATAGCAAAGGACGAGTATCCCTTTCACACTAAATTCACACACAGTGCTAGAAAGGGAGAAAAACCAACGATCATTTAGACGTTGAAAGAAACACTGAATTTCAAAAAACCGAACTTAAATCTGAGAATTCCTTGCTGTTCGATTAAGCCCCCTCCTCTAACTGATCTCGCGAAAAGACGTATCCAGGGGGCCAGCCTCTTAAGCCGCCACAACACAAATATTGGGAGCAGAATCAAGGGCAAACAAACGCACACAACTCACACAAGGGAATACCCCCATCCAAGTCTCTTCCAAAAACTAGTAGATTGACCATTGACCCCGATACGTTTTAGAGCAATACAATACGACAAGAAATCAAATCCAGAATGAACTTGAAGCACTTGAACTTCTTCAAAATCGAACTCCATATGGAAACCTCTTACTAACTAATGAGATCAATCTTATCCCATGAACCAGCTGGATAACACGAAACCACAAAGAATCATCTTCGAAACGAAACGCCAAACCCACTTAAAATAGCGCTCGATATGAGCGAAATACCTCGTAACCCCCCCCCCAAGACCACCCTTTCTTCTTCGAAGCTATACAACAAACTTATCCCAAGCAATCATGAAATTTTTTCCTCCTACATGTTGGCACCCTTTAAAAGAATTACTACGAATTGACTCCATAACCTTAAGAAGCACGCCTTTAGAAACCTTAAAAATGGACATGTTTATAAATTTGGGAGAAGCACCGAGAACTGATTTTAACAAAGTAAGCCTACCAACCAATGAGAGGGTTTTCGCTTATCCCATTAGACAAACCGATTGTAGATTTATTTATATTATTTAGATATATAAAGTAGATATTTATACACAGTTATAGTTTTTCGTTTTTAAGATTGCGCTTTTTATTTAAAAATTAGTAACTATGTATTTCTATTAGGAAATATGTTTTTGTTTAAGTTATAAATGTTATTAATCTTGGATTATTTTGTATACCGATGATTGATAACAAAATAAAAACAATTACATATTATATGTCCACTTTTGTCATTTTACATGTTAAGTTTGTATAATAATTTGTTTTGCCAAACACTCAAAAACCGATTATCTGATTATTGCGATATCAAACAGCATAATCAAATCCAAACACTATGTTTCTGAATCACGTTTTGTAACAGCTGATTATTTGATTATCTGTTTTCAAAACGCATAATCTGTTTTCAATAAGCAACCCCAAACACCCCCTTATTGTCTTCCTTGTAAATGTTGGAATTATCTCTTTAGTTCTTGCTGAAGACATGAGCCTAGTTGATGCTTTTTATTTTGTTTGTTCTACCATAACGACATTGGGTTATGGGGATATAAGAGCTTTTCAAGCAAAAGAGGCAGAGTGTTTGCGGTTTTTTGGATCTTAACAAGTAGTTCTATCTTGTTGGTGCAACTATTTGTATACTTGGTTGAGCTATGGACATAAAACAGACAAAATAAGCTTGTGGATTAGGTACTTCACAAAACACTGACGATTCACGATACTGAGAACGCCGATCTAGACAATGATAAGTTTCAGCTACGTGATTTTTTCTAATCAATGTCTAGCGGAACTTCATTCACTACAACAATAACTTGTTTCCCTGGCGACATGTCGGGACTTTCCCCAGCGACATGTCGCTGGGGATAGGTTTCTCCAGCGACATGTCGCTGGGGAATACTCGCTGGGGAAGCTTCGTGAGGGATTCTTTCCCCAGCGATAATCCCCAGCGACGATGAACAACCACCCATTTATCCTTGGGTCTTGTAGTTGTTGTTGTAGCAGCAATAGTAACAACTTTAGGCTTAGCTTCTTTAATCTGTATAAGTGTCTGAGCCAAAGTGATTTCCTCATTTGTTGTAGGAATACTCTATCGATCACAGCAGTTGTAATGCATTTTCACAAGCAGTACTAGCATCAAGCTTCTTAGTACTCTGTTCATCTTTCCCATCAACCTTAGCTTCCACAGGCATCTCAACATCATCCAAAACTCCAGTATCAAATATACAAGTCATCTTTATGTCTTTCTTGAGTTTCATCAACCATGGAAACCATCCACATCTTCATCTATATCTTCAATAGTCTCCTCCCCCTATTTGGATGACATCTTCGAGAACACCCCAAACTTCCACTGATCTACAAAGTAATCAAATTCCTAGAAATACTTAACTTTTCCTGAGTCTTTTCAAACTGTAGGTCTTGATATTTTCCTTCCTTTCTATAACCTCGGATTCCTCTTCTTCAAACAATGCCTCAATTGATAAGAATTTAAAAATAGTTGCAACTTTGGTGCCCATATCCTCTTAACAAGCATTAACATTTGCCTGACAGTGGTAATTCACTGCCTAGCAGTATTAACTGAAGTCGAACAGTATTAACTTTATCTCAATAATAATGCAAACAAATGCCTTTATTATCACAAGCGCACTAGAAATAGGACTAGATTGACATGTAGGAATTCATGAGGATCCATATTTATGCATAACGCATGAATAAAAGTTATACTCTGTGAACCAAGACCATTATCTATCTTCAAAAAGTGAAGCATTCAACAACTTGTATTCAACATGCTTTACCTGAAAATGTTAGTTCACAGCCAAAGATACAAATTTATAGCAGATGTCACAGATGTACTCCAACAGCAACCAAAACCTCAGAAAAGTGCTGCTGATATTAACAAGATCAAGATAGAACAAGCAAGGAAACAACAAGAGCCTAAATATACAATCGTATCATCTGACGTGGATGCACTTCGGAAATTTGATCGGAAACGAACCTTGTTTGAGACCATGACTAAAACCAAGTCATTTGAACGAAACTCCAAGCATAAAGCTCTATATCATGCTCTCATAGAGTCAATACTTGAAGATGAAGATGCCATGAAAAAAGGTGTTGCTGACAAGTTAAAGAAGAGAAAGCCAGATGATGACATAGATGAAGTCCCTCCCGCTGGACCAGACCAAGGGTTGAAAAGGAAGAAGACATGCAAAGAAACTAAACCATCAAAGAAGGCCAAGTCAACTGGAACTTCCAAAGGCACCACCAAGTCTTAGCCAAAATCTACTAGCAAGTCTGCACAAGCAGAGGAGGCAGTGTTTGAGGCTGGAGATACTCAAGTGTCATAAGATCTTGGAGAAGACACGGGTAATACTGATGAACCACCCATTGTCAATGTTGATCTAAAGGATTGGTTCAAGAAACCAGAAAGACCTCCTACTCCAGATCCTGAGTGGAATGAAGGTAAATCAGTTGAGAATAAGCCTACTTAGAAATGGATTTGTGACCTTTCCAAAGCAGAAAAACCTTCAAAAGAATTCGATGATTTGATGAGCACTCCAATAGACTTCATTGCATTTGTCATGAACCACCTTCAGATTAGTGATCTCACACAAGATATTCTGGTAGGACCGGCTTATGAGCTTCTGAAAGGCACATGCATGAGTTATGTCGAGCTCGATTATAATATGGAAGAATATTACAAAGCACTGACTGATCAACTTGACTAGAATAACCCTAAAGGTGATAGATATCCATTCGACTTGAGCAAACCACTACCTCTAGTTAAATCAGGAAATCATCGCATTGTCCTGGTTGATTTCTTCTTCAACAATGACTTGGCATACTTGTAAGGAGAAAGCACTGGTAGAACATACACGACTTCTTTGCCCAAGACAAAGGCTGCTAAGTATGATCTGAAAGGAATTGAAGACATGGTACCCAAGTTGTGGAGTCCTATAAAAGTTGCATATGACAAGCATGCACTTTTAGGTACTTCACACTAGGGACCCAAAAGACAAAGATTCTTTGGGTATGCTTCCAACAAGGTGTCCAAACATGATGTGTACTCCACCAAAATAATTCTTGTAGTGACAAATGTCAAAGTTAAAGAATGGTATGGTTATGTTCATATTGAAGTTCAAAGATCTAATCAGCAATTATACAAGTTCATGGAAGGCGACTTTCCACGACTTCATCTAAATGACATCGAAGACATGCTGATTCTCGTTGTTGAAAACAGACTCTTTAACCTCAAAGGCGAGGACATAGTGCACCTGGCCGCTGCATTACGTATGTTCACAAGACGTATTGTAATCCAGAGGAGAGTGGAAGATCCTCAACTTGGTGTCAAGTTCTACCAAAAGAAGCTCAACATATCTAAGCCAAGAACACGTGAAGAAGACCTCCCCCGAAGATCACTATATACCACTCTCTCAAATCCTCAAAGAGTCATTTATGAAGACAAGCTGAACAGGAAAAGAGTGATGCGTTCTAATGAGCTCTACAAGTTCAGTGACGGTACACTCTAATCAGTTCAGGATACTCTTCATGACATGGCTACCAATTTGAGAATGAGGTATAACAAAGCCATGCCAAAGAGAAGATGAAGTCACTTAGACAAGACACGGTCTCACATCATGGTAAAAGAAATTGATCGTCAGTTGCAGGAAAGAAGGTTAATGAGAAGCTTGGAAAATTTTGTTGGTGGTAGACATTATGGGGAAGACCTCAGACTGCTTTAGCGGACAATATGACTTTGTCATATTTTGTCCTACTCTTTCAGGTCATTCTCTCATAATCGTAAACTTGTGAATATGTAAATAAGTAGTATTAGACTAAAAATAGGCATATATATAGTGTTTGAGTATGAATTTTCAAGAATTTCTTATTAAATTCAAAAAATTTCAAATTAACGTACTAAAACACCATATAATACCCTCAGAAATTGAGGGGGAGCATCAAAATGTTCTCGATAAAAGGCTTGATATAAAATTAGAACATTTTTTCCCCCAACTAATTTTTTATACATACTTGAATCAATTGATATCCAAAATATCAAGAGATTTGACATTTTTGATAAGGAGAGAAAATGATTAAAATATATAACTTGTAAAATGTGATCTGAATGACTCTAGTGCAGCTTCTTCCTCTTATTTGCAAAACATTTTTGGTTATTGATACACATATGCACGAGGAGCATTTTTGAAACTTAAAACCATCGAGGTACTAAATGTTTTGATTTATATCACAAAGTACCTTAAGGCTGAGAACAATACTAAAAGACCGACCATGTATTTAATTAATTAGAGTTATAAGGTGGTTGAAGAATGAAAAAGAAAAGTTATGATAAACGGTAAAAAGAAAGAAGCCCTCCTTACACTTAGGCAGAAACCGGGTCAATACATATGCTATCAGAAACACTAAGCTGTTGTCTGGTATTGAAGATAGTTATCATGGACCCAGTGATGTGATACACAACCCTCCCTAGCAACTCAAGGTCTCTCAAAAGACTCTTGTTTCATTTCTCACGGAGATTACACACATTTTTATCGACTTTCTCACTCCAAGTTAGTTGTTATTGAAAAGGTAGCAGTCTGCTCCAGCCTTCTATTACTAAAACCAAATGTGCACTATTAAGTCTAAAGCCAATAATGAGATCATCCATAAATTTCACTAGGACACTATTCCAGTATATTTGTTGCTCACACACTGTGAAAACAAGTAATATCTTAAGAGTCCTACGCATTATCTTTGTGATATTATCAGAACATCAGAGTGATACTAAAGTATTCACAATGACGATGGAAATCCTTCCAGAGCCAACATGAAACAAGCTATGCGGTAGGTGACTTGTGAGATCCTATATGGATCAAACTTGTGACACTGGATATCGATTCGGTCCAAACTATGAATTGACAATTGATGAATTTTGAAATGCATAAAACTCTCGATGTGTCTCAAAATCACTTTAGCAAGTGACATATCGATTGATTTTCAAATCAATTTTTGATTCAATCGGTGAGACTTTGTCTTATTGGTTCACTCATACCGTGTTGTCTGCTTTGAGACGCTTTAGTAATAAGAACAGCTAATGCAGCTGCGAAACCCTGTCAAGAAGATTCTTCAGAATTCTACCTGATCACAAGCAGTATTTATACTGATTAACGGGGAACCGTGGTTATTGCAACCGTATTCGACGAAGTGACAAAGACGCTTTCGTCTATATATGTTGTTTATCACTAACCCATTCATGTAGGTAATCCCGATGGTGGACGCAGCTAGTTCAAGACAAGTCAAGATTCATAGCCACATGCTCATACTCGACCGACATATGTAAAGACATTATGAAAGCTCAAGTATATGTTTCAAGACTTCCGCTACTCTGATACTGCACGTCCTTATTAAAGTGACGGAGTGTTAAAGTTAAAGAACTTCAAGAAAGATGAAAATATAAGCTTTTAAGAACAAGAAAAGTATGAGCATGTCAGACCGAAAGTCACAAGTACACAAGATGGCAAAAGATCATAAGATGATAATAAGAGATTGTATCTGGTCGATGATCTCAAAGAAGCTCAAGTTCACATGCAAGTCAAGTTTAAAGGAACAAGCTCAAGCCTAAAGTCTAAAGATCACTACGCATATCACAAGTTGAAAGATAAAGATTCAAGACCACGAGCAAAGACCGAAGACATTAATAGAATGTAGAGCTGAAGAGTTTTTGTAAAAGGATGTGACCTCCTTTAGGGGGAGATTGTTAGAAATTAAGAAAAGACTTGGTCACACCTAATATATGTAGCTCGTAGGTCTTAGATAGTTTTTGGAACCTTAAATAGGTAAAAGGGCCAAAGCCCATGGAAAGCCCATGTAAGGGTCCATGGCCGGCCACAATAGGAGTATAAGTACCCTCTTCATAGCTTGGAGAAGGTGTTGGTTGGTTTCATTTCACACACACTCTTTAGTCTAATATTCTCTCTTTCTTTCTCTCACTAGAAACCTTCCTTCCATCTCTTTCTCTCTCTAGTTTCTTATTGATTGGTTAAGTGTTTAGATAAATAACATATTCTACAACCAATAAGTCAAAAATAAGCCAGGATTTCATTGGGCCTTGTTGGGCCGCTTGACACGCCTAAGCCCAATAAATGACTCAAAAAAGAAATAAGCCCGATAACGAGCCCAATAAGCCATCGAATAAGTAAATAAGCACTTTAGTACAAAAATAAGCTAGATTATAAGCCATGAAGATAAGCTAAGACCAATAAGCTCAACTAAGCTAGAATAAGCAAGAAAATAAGCTAATAAGCTAGAAATCCTTTTTGTTTCCAAAATAAGCTACGGATAAGCTTGGGAAATAAGCCGAATACTTGGAATAAGACAAAACATGTTTTCTTTTAATTCTCTTTTTAAACCAAACCACAATAAGCTTGAATAAGCCACAAAAAGCTTATTTATAAGCCAAAAATAAGCTAATAGCTTTTTGACACTAAATAATATTTCACTTCTACAACTAAAATATTAAAATGATATTTTCCTTGTCTTCCCTTTTTATCCATTTCGAACCAAACGCACCCCTTTAAGGCTTTTCGTATATTTTAAAGTTTAGATTTTACAAAACGCATTGTACAACTAGTATTAATGCATCATTAGACTACCAAAAGTACAAAGATTAGAGAAATTTAGAGACTTACAAAGTAGGGTTTTAGAGGAGGATTTAGCTTAGCCAAACAACCCAAATGTTGTTTTTATTACCCAAACGACCGTTAGAATCAAACCCAAATGTGTTTTAGCTTCCGCGTTCTTGACAAAAGTTGCAAGATGTATTGTTTTGGTGGTTTTGGGTGCTCGTCCGACTAGGGAAAGAAGAGGAGAAGAGAGAATTTTTGTTGATATGTGTTTTAGGTGATGTAGTGTGTGTTTTTGAAATGGAAATGATGAGACAAAATCAAGGACCAAGAACTCCAATATTCTTGTCCTTCGGACCGGTTAGGGTACAAGCACAAAAGGGGTATCCCATGTTTTGAAAGTTTAAATTTTTATGTAGTCTTTCTTCTTGTTCCGTTAAAGCCGGTCGTAGACTCGTAAATTTGCGTTCTTGCAACGTTTTAAAGAGAATTATGAAATAACTATTAAAATAAGTTTATTTTAATTTATTAGGGATAATTAGACATAAGATTTAATTTATGTCGTGCCGGTATGCGTTGTGTGTCATTTTTCGCTGCGCGCGGAAAGATCTCCCGATAAAGGACCAATTGGGAACGTAAATGTTTAGAAAAATAGAAATTTTAAATAAAAGAATTTATCATAGTAGAAAATTGTTGGTTGACAGTCGGTTAAACCGTAACCGTTTGCGTACAGCAAAAGTCAACAGAAGTCAAAATTAAATTGTTTTATAGAAATTCATCAAGATAGGAATATGAAAGTATGAAGTCATAGTATTTTGGGATACTATGACCTAGGAAAATCATCGATTATCACACACTCAGCCGATTTTATGCACTCAACTAGTATAGTACTATAAGTACTCAGTCAATATGTGCCTTACGCAGGCAGTCAGTTACTATGTGCTTTACACACTCAGCATTATGCTTACGCACTCAGACAATGTTTTATGTACTTAGCCAGTATAGTACTGCAAGTACTCAGTCAGTATAGGTCAGTTAAGTACCCAGTCAGTATGTGCTTTACGCACCAGTCAGTTATAAAATCAGTCAGTATGCCTTTACGCAGTCAGTGTTGTGCTTATGCACTCAGCCAATGTTTTATGCACTCAGCTAGTAGAGTACTACATCACTCAGTCAGTAGCTTACTCATGAACCCAATCAGTATCATGCTTATGTACTTATTTAGTAATACGTTTCAGATAGTCAGAATAGTATGATATGTACTTATTCAGTATTATGCCTTATGCATGTAGTTTCAATAGTAAGTTAAGACATAGTTTTAATAGTATCAGAATTTAGCTCAAATACAATATGTAGCTTTAATTCAGTCAACAATTAGTTCAAACTATAGTATTATCATTTCTTGCGAAGAAAGCACCTACCCAGGTGGTACGACAGTTCAAAGATGGCTCTATAACCCAGTCAGTTTATAAATAGCCAGTTTATAAATAGCCAGTTTAGAAAAAGCCTCAGATTCATTCAGACAAAATGTGCTATAAGCACTTAGCGACAATAGATACTTGCGGATTCACATACAATAATAAGTTAATGTATGCATGTAGCCATGTATCAAAGTCTCTCAAGATGGACACAGGACTTATGCAGAAAACATCATGCCGATGTTTCAGTTTATATTTCAGTGTATGATTCAGGTCAGTTTCCGTTATCTCACTAAGTCGCAAAGACTTACCATTCTCAGTTGCATGTTTTGCAGGTTTGTAAGATGAGACCATGCTATGTGTTAGATGGGGCGAAATGGGTTAAAATGGTGTAGCTCGTGGGTTAGGTAACGAACTTCTCATTTTCATCATTTGTTATCAGTTTGGAATGCCCTAAAACAAGTCATTATCAGCAACAAGTTTTTATAACACAAGTCATGTACTTTTCATAGTTATGATTTTTAAAAGGGAGTTTGGGATAAGCCTAATTACATGTAAAAGTTACGTTTCCGCTTATTATATTAACGTATACAAATTTCGGACATGTTACATATTATAAATGAAATGAGTTTTCAGAAGCTCATGATTTAATGATTGGTAAATACATGATTTTCAATATATATAGTATATAAAAAAAATCTGAGCGTTTCAGTTGTAAATTCAAAACACATAGGGACATATAAAACAAGAAGTAAATTAATTATTCGGTAATGAAGAAAGGTATACAACGTACGAGTTAATTAAGTTACGTACGTCGGTACGTACGTAGTTGTAAGTTGTACACCAACACAAACAGAAACACAAACACAAACAAACGTAGTAAGTAAAGTGAAGTTGGGTGGGTAGGGGCCTAGCTTGTCGACTTATTTTTTTTATCTTTATTGGGTACGTGTTATTTAATATGAGATGAGATGCGATGGGTGGTTATGAAAAATATGTAACTATAAGTCTTATTAATGAATAAACTAGTATAAGTAGTACGGTAGCCAGTATGTCATGTTATTAACAAGATACTGAGTGAAGGGTCAGCTATATATCTTGTTAATGATTTCACATTAATCAATTAATGCATGAATGTTTGGATTTCAACGCGCCTCTCTTTTTTTAATTGCATCATCTTATTAAGAAATACGTAGTAGTATCAATTAAGAAAAAAAAAAGTCTTCTTCATTCTTCTCCTTCTTGTGAAGTATTATTATTATTATTATTCTTGTTCAATTTGTGATCAACGACAATATGGCGCCTGAGAAGGTTTGTTAATTCTACTTTTTTAATTTATAGACTAGTTTTATTTTTATTAATTGTATGATCCCAATAATTATAACATGTTTTATTATTAGAGACTAAACATGAAACTGGCAGGTGAAAATAAGTGTAATGATACTATATGTTGATCTGAAATGCCCCTGCTGTTACAAGAAGGTCAGGAAGCTCCTCTCCAAATTCCCTCGTAAGTCTTCATTTCCTTCCTTTCCTTTTATCATCTGTATATATAGTCTTTTCATTTTATATACTTATTATGTATGTATCTTTGATATTCCTTTTTTTTATGACAGAAATAAGAGATCAAGTTTTTGATGTGGACAAAAATAAAGTTACCATCACGGTCGCATGCTCCGACCCTGAGAGGTTGAGAGACAGGCTTTGTTGCAAGGGTGGGAGGGCCGTTCAAAGCATCGAAATCGTCAAAAACAAACCATCACCACCCAAACAACCAACCCCTGCCCCTTCTCCTAAACCTGTTGTTGTTGAAAAACCACTGTTGTTGTTGTCCACCAAAACCAACTCCGATGCCACCACCTGTTGTCGTCCCCCAACCACAACCAGTAAAGATGCCTGATCCAGTCCCGCAACCCCAACCTGTCAAGATGCCTGATCCAATGCCAATGCCAATGGATGTATACCACCTACACCAGCCGTTCTGTCCACCCGTTTCCGCTTGTTGCCAAGAGTGTTATGAAGGCCGCGATGGAGGTCCATGTCACTATGGCTATGGAAGGCCTGCACCCCCACCACCATGCTACGACTATTATGGATACCAATATCCATCAAACAGGCCATGTTATGTCACTAGGTCTGATTACTTCGGTGAAGATAATCCACAAGGATGCTCAATCATGTAAAATAAGCAATTACTTTCTCGCTCCCATATCATCTATACTATGTATAAAGCACGAATAACTTTTTTTAAAAACTTACAAATGAGTAATGTTGTTAGACAAAAATGCCTCTACTTATAAAAAGCAAAGTAATATATTAAATATTTAAATAGTTAACAACAATTTAAAACACAAACTTTCACTCACACTTACTCCACACCCATGTATACATAAAAAGATTGCACATACAGATTAACGCTTATATAAATGGTCGCCGCTATGCGACGGCTAATCGTCTAGTCTTAAAAGGTAAAAAGATCTCCTTATTCATTTGTAGCTATTCAAAATGGGGGACAGACGATACTTTTGGTTTTTTTTTTGTTTCTTACATACAGACATACTACTCGTATTAAATAATAAAAACAATAAAGGTTAGTAGTGAATATACGATTATTTGATTTCCAAAATTTTTACGTATGAATCAAGTTTTTATATAAATTTCGTTGTTAGTTTTGTTTTGTTTGGATGTTGCCTTACTGCAGTGTTTTATTTTTACTCTAGTGTCTTGATGATCAGCCATCAGGGGACTTAATCAAGTATATCCTTTATTCCATGTGGAAAACTCGGAGTTTTCACTTTTGCTACGAAAATTTTGTTCACAACATATACAAACTCATGATCTGCATTATAAATCAGAAGAAAAAGCAACAAACTCTAAACACGCACTGTTACCATCTAGTTATTTATAAAGGCAGCTCTTCGATCATTTTGGCAATGGTAAAGTTGTCCAAATTAATGTACGCCTTGATGTGGGATGAACCTACCTTCTACTAATGCTACATGTTGAAAGATAGTTGGCTGTCAATGTTCCCGAGTTATCAAGATCTAGATTCTTGAATTATTCCATCACACTCATATTCTGCACGACTGCAAAATTTACACTACGTATTCTCTGCACGACTTCTATCCAAAGTAAGTAAGACCGGCTGGACTATAATGAAGTTCGCTAGACATTGATTAGAAAAAATCACGTAGCTGAAACTTATCATTGTCTAGATCGGCGTTCTTAGTATCGTGAATCGTCAGTTTTTTTGTGAAGTACCCAATCCACAAGCTTATTTTGTCTGTTTTATGTCCATAGCTCAACCAAGTATACAAATAGTTGCACCAACAAGATAGAACTACTTGTTAAGATCCAGAAAACCGCAAACACTCTGCCTCTTTTGCTTGAAAAGCTCTTATATCCCCATAACCCAATGTCGTTATGGTAGAACAAACAAAATAAAAAGCATCAACTAGGCTCATGTCTTCAGCAAGAACTAAAGAGATAATTCCAACATTTACAAGGAAGACAATAAGGGGGTGTTTGGGGTTGCTTATTGAAAACAGATTATGCGTTTTGAAAACAGATAATCAAATAATCAGCTGTTACAAAACGTGATTCAAAACATAGGTGTTTGGATATGATTATGCTGTTTGATATCGCAATAATCCTAAAAACCGGTTTTTGAGTGAATGGCACAACCAATAATTATACACACATAACAATAAAAAACTGCCGGAACAGTGGACACAATAAAATGTAATATGATTTTTTTTATTAAGTTTATCAATCATTCGGTATACAAAAAAATCCCAGATTCATAACATTATAACTTAAACAAAAACATATTCCTAATAAAGCATTAATCCCTTGTTCCCCAGCAGCACTTGTCACTTTGTTTCCCTTAGCAGTATTAATATAATTTACCTTAGCAGTATTAACTTTGTCATTCAAATTTATGTTTTTAAGTGCTGTTTGTTGGTTAAAAGGTGTCTTAGATGGTGAGTGTGACTTATGAAAAGCATTTGGTCTAGGTCTTGCAACATTCACAAAGGGTTTAGGTGCAGCAATATTAATAGGCTTGGCAGCACTAGCTGGTGCTGCTGCTCTTGAAGATCTTTGCCTAGCAGCACTAATTGGTACTATACCAGACTTGGTTAAAACTGTTGTTGGAGCAAAATCCCGTCTAGAATTAGAGAAATTTTGATGATTAATCCTCATTGCATTATTCCAAACTTGTCAAACTTCCCTTTGACCAGTTCCCTTTTTCACATTATTCAACATAAGTTTTTGTACCATCTTTTTATCATGAAAATCACAGTCTTTGATTAGATGGTTGAAACTCCCTTATACAAAACAAGCTTTCTTTGTAAACTCAAAACTATTCCCATTTCTTTTGTTATCTCTAGGATTCTGACTGAACTTCCTAGGTTTTTTAACAGTTGAATTCCTAGCATTACAAATTCAATCTTTTTAAAGCTAGATTTGATTATTTTCTTTACTTCTTTAGGCTCAAACACATTTTCATCTTTACTATCAGACTCCCAATCTTCAATAATAGGAGCACTAAACCTAACAGTTTTAGGCTTTTCCAAACTATCCTTACTAGTTTTAGTTACAGTTGTTTCAACATTAGGCACACTAGTAATAGTTTCACTCACTTTAGACTTATACACAGAGTCATCTAACCCAGCAAAGGATAAGTCAGCTCTTGCAGGTTTGAAGTTCCCGGTAAAGGGAGGGGGAACTGCATGATATCCCTTACTCTTTTTAAACCTATCATTTACTTGATTACACTCATGACTATCAACCACATTATCAAGTACTTCACTCTCATTCACATGACTATCAAAACCAAGTCCAGTTTTGTCTTTAACACTTATTTGACTATTAATCAGTTTGGTTAGATTCTTTGATGATTCTTCAAAATTTTCAAGTTTAAGTTTCAAATCATCTTTCTCTTTTAAGGCTTCTTCTAACTGATTTTTAAGGTTTTTGATAGAAATATCTTTAACTTGGACATCATACTTCAAAAATGCAATACTTTCTTCATAAGAAGCTTCATTCTTTTCATGAACAACTATCCTAGCTTCTAATGATTCTAATCCCATTTGATAACCTATTATCTCAAGACTAGATTTACTAAGAGCTTCCCTCTGTTGATCATATTGTTTTTGAAGAGCTTCAAATGATTTTAAACAATTTTTGGAGCAAGTATGTACCTCATTGTCAGAACTTGATGAACTTTGAGATGTATAGGCCATTAGTGCAAAGTTTGTGGGTCCATCTTCATTCTGAAAGCTCCAATCATATCCACCTATCCCATCTTGAACAACCAAGGCATTAGCAGAGGTCTCTACTGGTACAACCCTTCTCGCATTATCTCCATTCCTATTCCCCTGATTCCTTGGTGCTCTGCAGTCTCTAGCAAAGTGACCTTTCCTGTGGCAGTTGTAACATTCCACCTTTGTCATATCAAGGCCAACAGCTTCTTTGCCATTGAGATTCAGATTCCTTCGAGTCTTCTTTATGAATCTCTTTATCCTCATGGTAAGCATGGCCACCTGCCATTTGAGATCCATCTCTTCAAGATCATCTGAATCAATCTGCTCCATGTCTTCATTGTCCAACAGTGGACTCTTAGATTGATTAACAAAAAAAGAAAACATGACATCATCTGCATAGGTTGAGGAAGAAGCTTGTCCCTGTGTACTAGCAGTAGAAACATCAAGAGCAGTATTAACTGCTTCATTAGTACTGCTAGTGTTTTCAGAAGATACAAAAGCCACATTCTGAGAGTTTGAGTTTGAGCTTGATTGGCTTTTAATTTCAGCTTCATACACCTTCAAATTGTTGTACAAGTCATCCATGCTCAACTCATCTAGATCTGGTTTGTTTCTCATAATCAAAGCAATGTTATTCCAGGCTGATGGTAAACTTCTCAGCAACTTCAGATTTGCATCTTCTTGGGAGATGACTTCACCTTGAATTTCCAATTGGCTGATGAGTTTTTGAAACCTATCATAAATTTTGTCCAGTCCTTCAGATCTTGATGCAGTAAAATTCTCATATTGCTGCTTCAGGATAGTCTTCTGCATTTTCTTAGATTCTTTGTTGCCTCCAAACCTAGTCTTGATAGCTTCCCATAGGCTCTTTGCATCCTTGATTCCATGAAACTTCAATAGGTGCTCATCAGGAATGGCCAACAACAGAATGCTCTTTGCTTTTAATTCATTCTTTCTTGCTATATTTTGTTCAGCAATCTTAGGAGGAATAGGACCTTCAGTACTAGCTGATGCAATAGCAGGTGCATCACCATTCACAATAACTTCCCAAAGAGCATAATCTGTGTGAGTAAGATATTGCTCCATTCTCATGCTCTAGAGATCATAGTCTCCTATTTTAAGCATAAGAAGCTTTAGTGAAGAGACTGTTTGGGTAGAATCTGACTGTGATTCCATATCTTCTCTTTGACAATGAGATCTTGTGTAGATCTAATGTTCTTCTTATTTAGAGTTTCTCAACAAGCTCTGATACCACTTGTTGATTCTAATGAATAGATCTTGATTTCCTTTAGCTTGTGTAAAGGTTAGTAACCTTGGATAAATCCAAAACTACTAAGATAAAAACAATGATTATGAATACTACAAGTTATGCGGAAACTAACTTGTAATACTAAGAAGAACAATGAATACTAAACTTTGAATATATTGATTGATAATATTCTGCCTAGGTTACAGAATAACTAACTATGAGATTTGAAATTGAAGTGCTTTTCTAACTATGCCGTAGGGTTCCTTTTATACACTAAGGAAACCCTAATGGACTTACAAAACACGTATAATGATAATGCATATCTATTCCTAATTTAACTCATGCATATCATAATAGCATTACTAACTTTATAAGACTAACAACACTAAATATTAACTAACAGTACTAACTATACTGGCAGTATTAATAATGTACTGGCAGCACTAACTATTATAGCTAGCAGTACTAATAACTTAAACTATTTTCTTTAAACTTTAACAGCAGCACAATCTTGAACCAGCAATATTAACTTCTAAAACTAACAGTAGTAACTTCAGAAGCATTCAATTCCTAACACTTTCCCAAAATCAATCACACAAGCACGTAGCATGTCCTCCAAGGTTTGGATGGTTCTCTCACTCTGACCATCCATCTGCGGGTGATAAGCCGTACTCATATTCAATTGAGTACCTAGAGCTTTGTTTAGCGATTACCAGAAATGAGATTTAATTTTACTATCTCGATCAGAAATAATCGAAACTGGGACTCCATGTCTTGAGACTACTTTCTTCAAGTATTGTCTCATCAACTTTTCCATTGAGTCGGTTTCCTTCATTGGTAAGAAATGAGCAGACTTTGTGAGTTGGTCAACAATTACCCAAATTGCATCTTGACTAGACGACATCTTTGGCAACTTAGTAATGAAATCTATTGTAATGTTCTCCCACTTCCATATCGGGATCACAAGTTGAACCAACAAACCGGATGGTTTTTGGCATTCGGCCTTGACTCTTACACAGGTCAGACACTTGCTGACATAGGTGGCAATCTCAGCTATCATAATACAGTTTTTTCAAGTCTTGGTACATCTTATCCGATCCAGGATGGATATCAGAATCAACTACTTGATTATGGGTACAATTTCATGCATACCAAGATCTTTATTGATAATAACATAACTATTTTCATATTAAAATCTGTATGTACCATTCAAACATAAAGCATATAAGATCCGAGATCCATCAATTTATTAAGATTGCAATGAAAAGGAAATATCGATTCAAATGGTCAATATCCATACTGACAAGAATGTTCAGATTGGGCTTGCAAAAGGCTTTTGATGTAAGTAGATTTCAAATATTTGATTGTTAGTATATGGAAATGATGAATCTTTAAAAGTCTTTTATCTCTTTGTGTTTTTTGTAAATTTGTATGAAAATAGTACTGTTTGTTATGTCATTAAAAGTTTCTGTGTTAAAGTATAAATATAGTACTGCTATTATAACTTAAAACTCAGCTTAGTTAACTACTGTTAGTCTAGAATTTAATATGCTGAGTATAATTAATACTGTGATAATTGTGAAAATTGCTATGGCTTGTGTTTTCTTGGTTGTTGGACTAACATTTTGTAGGAAAAGCAAAGAAAAGTATTAGATTGATGATGGAAAAGCTTTTTAGAATGGAATTGGAGTTAATACCGGTGACTTAAAGTTAATGCCGCTAGGCATAACTTACTACTGCTGGTTCTAAGTTAATGCTGCTAGGCATAAAACTTACTACTGCTGGGTTACTACTGCGGGTTCTAAGTTAATGTTGTTGAGGGTATTTTCATAAATACTTCGATTAAGGGTTTCAATCAATCATTTAATCGATTTCAATCTTTTAAATACTCTCTAACTACAAACCCTAAATCAATTTTATCATCCATTATCAATACCCAACACATATGGCGAATCTAAAGTTTGCAGATACTCACAATATTGTCACATTTTTGTCTAAACCCGAAGAAAGTGATGGGTTTGAACGAATAGTGGACTTTCTAAATGCACACCCCATAAAGTATGCTTTAACCATTAATCCCACTATATATACTTCGTGTATCGAACATTTCTGGTCTACTGTCAAGGGCAAAACTATTAATGGGGAAGTTTAGTTACATGCCCTAGTTGATGGTTAGAAGATAATTGTCACATAATCAACTGTTAGAAGAGATCTTCAACTAGGAGATGCTAAACGTATTGATTGTTTATCAAACTCCACCATTTTTTAAGAACTTACAAGGATGGGGTATGAGAAGATTTCACAAAAGCTTACTTTCTATAAGGCATTCTTTTCCCCATAATGGAAATTTCTGATTCATACTATTTTATAATGCCTAAGTTCAAAGACTACTGCATGGAATGAGTTTAGTAGCACTATGACATCTGCAATTATCTGCTTAGCTACAAATTAGAAATTCAACTTTTCAAAATACATTTTTGAAAGTATGGTTAGAAACATGGATAATTTTTCTGGGAAATTTTTGATGTAACCTAGGTTTATGCAAGTATTTCTGTAACAAGAACTTGATGATATGTCAACTCACAAGAGAATTTACATTGCACCCTCTCACACTAAGAAGATTTTTAGAAATATGATAAGGGTAGAAAAAGGTTTTTCTAGAAGAGTAACACCTTTATTTCTAATAATGGTGGTTCAAAACCAAATGGGTAAAGGTTCAACAATTCCAACTAATCCCCATCACACACCCACCATTACTCAACCATCAACATCTCAACCTCAACAGACTCAAAAACCTAGGAAGCCTAAGAGAAAGGACACTTAGGTACCTCAGCCTAGTGGTCCAACAGACATTGTTGCAGATGAGGCTGTCCATAAGGAGTTGGGTGACAGTTTGGTGAGGGTTGCCACTATTGCTTCTAGCTTAGAAGCAGAGCAGGACATTGGTAACATAACTAAGACCCAATCTAAGGCAACACCTAATGAATCTAGTTGCCTAGGAACTACTTCAGGTGGTGGTCCCAGGTGCCAAGAAACCATGGGGGATACTATTGCTCAAACTAGGTTTGAGAATGTATCTAAACATTCCAATGATTCACTGCTCGCAAGAGGTAACACACTTCGAAGTGATGAGGATAGACTTAAACTTAATGAATTGATAGAATTGTGTACCACTTTATAAAAGAAGGTTCTTGATTTGGAGAAGACAAAGACCACTCAAGCTAATGAGATTGCTAGTTTGAAAAGGAGGGTCAAGAAGCTTGAAAAGAAAAGAAGTTCAAGAACTCATAAGCTGAAGAGATTATACAAAGTTGGTTTGACAGCTAGGGTAGAATCCTCTGGTGATGAAAAAGATTTGTGTGTTGCATTATATTAAAGTGACAAGTTGTAGTTTACATGTATAAAGATATTACTTGCAATTTGTAAGTCTTGGTTGATTTCTTTTATGATAAATTCAGCCAATATGATAACAAGGGTGATGTTTTAATAAAACTTTGAGCATTGGGTATAAAAATGGGTATTTGTTGAAGCGTAGATAAGTTTTGGTGGTTCCGGGTATGCATAAACGTATTTTATCGCGAAACGTAAACACTTTACGTAACCAATAAAAATTAAATGTGCAAAGATAATAATTATACTCCAAATAATTATTTAACACTTGCTTGGCGTAAACATTTAATTGTTTGATGCCCGTTTACGTTGAATGATAATTTTTAGCTTACGCGATTTAACTTAACGATTTCAATTAAAAGCAAACGCGTACAAGACTAAAAATAAATAGTGAATTTATTGACGTCGTAAATGACCCTAAAACATGGGGTGTTATAATTACCTAGCCATTAAGTTGAATGATTTGGCCTCTTCTTCGTCTACGTCTTCATCACTTTCTCCTTGACTATCATTATCATCACTATTTTGTTCCCTCATGACTTTATCTTTAAGAGCTAATGACTTAACCTTTTCCTTGGTGGTCTTGGAAGCTACGCCATTATTTTACAAGATCATTTTATAGACCTTAAAGTTTCCGATTAGCTCATCAAGAGGTAGTGTAGCCAAGTATTTGGCTTCTTTAATGGCCATCACATTGGCTCTCCATTTTAATGGAAGAGCACGAAAAAACTTTCTCACATGATTCTTGCTAGAATGGCCATCACCTTGGTATCAATATTTTCTTCACTTGAGATTAAGAAATTCTCATATTGTTGAGTGAGAAGATCAATCTTGCAATCCTTGACTTGTGAATTGCCTTGGTGAGCGATGATAAGTGTATGCCAAACCTGATTGGCAGTTTTACACATCAAGACTTGTTCATACTCTTTACGTGGTAAGGAGTTGTAAAGAGTCATATTGGCTTTGTTGTTTTTGTCGAATTGTTTCTTTTGATCATCTTTAAGAAGTTCATATGGTGTTTAAACTTCCATCTTTGTTTCTGGATCATTCATCATGAAAGAAAGTCACTATTTTGAATGACTTGCCACAAGTTAATATCTTTGGACTTAATGTAAGTCTCAAAGTGGGTTTTCTAAAAGCAAAACCCTTCGGCCTCTAGAAAAGGTGGTCTTTGCATAAATCACCCCTCGACATAGTTCTCTTGAGCCACAGATATTTACTCTACTTTTTCAAAAACTGGAGTTAGGATTTCAAATTTTCTAAAAAGAAGTTTTTAACTTAAAATGACTTCTCGGGAAGGCTTTAATGCTTGAAAACTTATGTAAACTGCTCTAATACCAATTGTAGAACTGTAAGGGGGGGGGGGTTGAATACGATTATCTTAACTTCTTCAAAGTTTCTAAAACTTCAAGTCACAAATAACCAAATGGTGTGATGATCTACTTAGCAAAGAGACAATAAGTAGACGAAGAGAGCGAGATAGAGATGGAGAGAGAGAGATAGATAGAGAGAGAAAGAGAGAGAGAGAGTGTGTGAGAGAGAGAGAGAGACCACGATATGTACTGGTTCGGGATGTTTGGTTTATACCATCCGTCTAGTTGCAAATCCATGACACATATACCATTACTCTAGTATAATCCTTATGGTGCACTATAAATCGTATTACAATCTAGCTCCATCGATATGCAATAAGATCGACTATCATAAAGAAGAGCTACTCCCTACAGTATTCTGCCTTCAGAATCCATCATTAAGAACGCGTGATTCGACTTAACCTCTAGAATCACTTAGATCGACTAGGACTACTAAGAACTTCCCCTTTGAAGCTTACCAAACCCCAACTAGATCACCAATGATCTAGGCTTGATCACGAAAGATACAAGACTTCCCTTACAACCAAACTGAATGAAAATTTGATTGTTCAAATCAAGTCCTAACCTAATATAGAGACTCAATTTTAAAAGAAAGGGTATGAGAAAAAAGACCTTCGACTTATAACACACAAGTGTGGATTATGTACTTGTGTGTCTCTCTTACGGAGATGTGTTCTTCAATAGCATGATAGAAGAGAAGATTAAGAACACAAGAGGTGTTAGACTTAGAGGATAAGAGAAGAAAAAAAGAGAGGAGTGAAGGTTTGCAAGAGATGAGGAATACAAAGGCCAAGTGTGGATATTTATAGGCCAAAAATCCCAAAATGGTAAAAACACTTCGCGAGTGGTGCGTTGCCCACGCGTCAGCACGTGGCCAGCGCACCAGATTCCCAAAGTGTTTTCTTCCGGATTTTGGCGTTTTAAATACCCGCACTTGTTAAACCCCTAATTGTACTTCACGCTATGACCTTTCAATAATTCTTACACACAAGGTAAACCAACTCAAATGGCCATTTGATAAAAGCGTATGTGAAGTGTTTAAAAGAGATTTAGGGGTTGCTTGTCTGATTACAAAGAGATAGAAAAGAACCATCGGACAAGGGTATACTTGGTATTCCTCCAAAGTAAATGGACTAGTTAGAAACTAACCATGGTTTGAAAAGTAACTTAGGGTATAAGGGAGTATTCTAAGAATATGCTAAACTTGGTTAGGAAGTGTGGATATTATGAGGGGATAATTTAAAATTTGAATTTGAAATTAAATTTCTACATATGTGAAATAGAAGGAAGGATAAGAATGAGTTGTATGTGAGTTGGCTTGGATGTGATGTTGATGTGATGGATAGGAGCCTCTTGTTTGAGATTCAAAATTGAATTTGAATTACACATGTAGGATAAAGATGAGGAAGTGATGAGGTAAGTTGGATTGGTGAGTTGGCATGATCAAGGGTTAGGTTAAAAGAGTGTGTGTGTGTGTAATTATTGGGATTAAAAGCCTTCTTGAAGTTTCTGATACTAAGGTTTGTGTTACTGTTTCTAAGCTAAAGTTAGTGTTGTTCATTAACTTTAATAAAAAATATGCTAAGTAGTTAGTGCTGCTAGTATAAAGTTAGTATTGCTGGTGAAGATTGAAGAAAATATTCTAAGTAGTTACTACTGCTTGTACACAGTTAATGCTGCTGGTGTATAAGTTACTACTGCTGGTGCTAGGTTAATGTTGCTAGTATAAAAGTTACAACTGCTCAAAGATTAAGACTGCTGAAAGATTTTCTACTGTCAGAAGAGAATGGATAAAGACAAAAAAAAGGATAAAGATTGATTGGAGATCAATATTACTTACGTGATAAGTATTAGTTATTTATAGAATAGATCATAGAGAATATTCTAAGTTTTAGGAATATATTGTAAATCGACTAGGACTCCTTGGTGTATAAAAGGAGGTCCTAGGGCATAGAGTTTAATATCAAAATATAGAAATCTTTTGTTTTGATATCGTTATAACTTCAAGGTTTTGTAACCCTAATACTAGGAGAGTATTCGTATTATTTATAATAATAATATTGAAGCTTTTATTGTTGAATTATGTGTTCATTGAGTTATTGTTTAATTAAGAATTCTTTTAATATTAAATATTAGATTCCGCATAATCTCTAATACACTTAATAAAGTTTCTACTATAGTTGTGTTAGATTTATCTAATATAACTAAACCTTAAACAAGCTTAAGGAATTCAATCTATTAAAGTAGGATCCAACAAGAGGTATTCTACTGCTGGGACAACAAGTGCTATTAGATCTAGCATAGTCCTAGCAGCCTCAATTAGTATCTTATTTCTCCTCTCAGCAACTCTATTTTGTTGAGGAGTTCTAGCTATACTATATTGTCTCAAAATACATGTCATCTCACAAAACTGATTCATCTCTTTATTTTTGAACTCAGTCCCATTATCACATCTAATTACCTTTACCTTGTGATCTACTAGATTTTCTATCCCAGTTATAAAGGACTTAAGAATGCCACTAGTCTCATCCTTAGTAGCTAGAAAGAAAACCCATGTAAATCTACTATAATCATCTGTGACAACTTGGCAATACATTTTCTTCATAAGACTTTTTATAAATGTTGGACCAAACAAGTCCATATGCAACAAATGTAAAGGAAGACTGATTGAGTGCTCTGTTTTGGACTTACAAGAGGCTCTGTACTGCTTTTAGTTTTGACAAGCAACACAGGTTTGATAATTTTCAAAAAGTTTGGAAGGTAAACCTCTTATAAGATTTCCCTTAACCAATTTATTCATGGTTTTAAAATTTAAGTGACCTAGCCTTCTATGCCAAAGTTTAGATTCATCAGATGTGGCTTTTGCAAAAAGGCAAGTTAAACCTCTTTTAGGAACTATGTTCTTTAAATCAACACTATACATATTGTTCTTTCTAGGAACTCTAAGTAAAACTTGACTTTCATCAATTAACTTAAAGTTTGGAGATAAAACAATACATTCAGTGTCATTAAAAAGAACACTATTTTATCACACATTTGTGAGACACTAAAGAGATTAAACTTTAACTCTCTTACAAAATACACATTTTCAAAATCTAGATTACCAGTTTTAATGGTACCTTTTCCTGTGATTTTCCCTCCTTTGGGGTTCCCTCCAAAAGCAACATATCCTCCATCTATCTCTTCATAGTCTGTAAGATAGGACATGTTCCCTGTCATGTGCCTTGAGCATCCACTATCAATCACTCCTTTATCCTGTAAATCCATTTGTGGATTGCCCTGCACATTAGATAAGAAAATTAGTTTCTTTTGGGGACCCAAGCCATCACTGACTTGGATCTGCCTTGTGCATCAATATAATCAAACTTATTTAGGGTGATTGATGCACTGTTGTGTTTAGAAACATGGTCTAAAACTTTAGTCTTTGGTTTCCAAACCCAACAAGCTGAGGCCTTAACAACATTAACATTATTTCCCTTAACAGCATTAACTACTGCTTTTGGCCTAGCAGCATTAACTACTGCTTTTGGCCTAACAGTATTAACATTTTTATCCTTAACAGTATTAACCCTCTGATTAAAATTACTGTTTTTAAATGTTGTATTCTTATGAATGGGCCTCTTAACAGTTGAATGTGATGTTTTAGAAAAATGTGACTTTGGCTAAGCAGCATTTACTTGTTGTTTTTGAGTGAGCACATTAACTTGTCCCACTTCCTAGCAGTTATTAACTGATACTAAGCAGACTTCATTATACTCTGAGGTCTTGGAAACCTGTTATTTTTAAGGGCAGGGTGAGTCCTTTTTGGCAAAATTCGGATGATTCACCCTTTTAGCATTGTTCCAACAGGTTTTACCACCCCCTTTGATAATTACAATCAACCTGCAAGTGATCAAAACTTCCACACACATAACAAGCTTTGTTAAACACTAGGGTGCCGTAATGGGGGGGTAGGGGGTGGGGTGCCTAGGGGGGGGGGGTCATCACACAAATTCTTCTTATCTCTGTATCTTGGAGAGTTTCTTTGATTTGAGGAATGTGAGTGTTTTGCCTATTATGCTCAAATTGTTTAGCAGTTTTCTTATCAGTTTTGTTTGTTTGTTTAGCTGTGACAAAGTCTATCTTAACAAAACTAGGCTTAGCTGTTTTCTTTTCAATCTTAGTTTGAGACACATTTTCTTCCTCACTATCTGACACCCAATCCTCAATAATTAGAGCAAAATTATTCTTCCTAACTGCTTTAGGCTTTGCTACACTAGCCTTAGCTTCATTGTTCTCAACTACAGGCTTAATAACTACAGGCTTAATAACTACATGCTCATTTGTAAACTCTTCTAAGCCAGTAAATGATAAGTCAGGTTTTGGAGGCATGAAAGTTCCTGTTAGGGGAGGTGGAACTGCATTATAGCCTAAACCTTTCTTGAAATTGTCTAAAATCTGACTCTCTATAATCTTGTTTAAGATTTTAGATGCATTTTCAATTTTGTCTACATTAAACAGAATGTCATCTTTTTTCTCTTGAAATATTTCTAGCTTCTTCCTAAGCTCCCCAATAGTTATCTCTCCTACTTGAATATCCCATTTTAAGGCGTTAATATTTTCTACATAAACAGACTCATTCTTTTTATAAAATTCAAGTCTCTCTTCTACAGACTGTAAACCTGTCTTATAAGCTACAACCATTAACTCAGATTTCTCAAATCTTTTCAATAGTTGTTCATATTAAGATTTAATCACTTCAACAGTTTCAAGACAAGATTTTGAGCAAGTAGAATCATTAGATACCTCAGAATTAGAACTTGAAGATGAGTAAGCCATGAGTGCATAATTAGGTCCTTCCTCTACCTAATCACTCTAGTCATAACCACCAAGACCATCACATGAGATCAAAGCATTGGAAGTAGTTGTCTCCACTGGCACACTTCTTCTTGAGCTTTCCCTGCTCCTGTTGTCTTGGTTTCTTGAAGCTCTGCACTCCCTAGCAAAGTGTCCTCTCTTGTGGCAGTTGTAGCACTCCACCTTGAATTTATCAAAACCAATGGACTCATTGTCATTCACAGTAATCCTCCTTCCTGTATTCTTTAGGAACCTTCTAGCTCTCATAGTCAACATAGCCATCTGCCATCTCAAATCCATCTCTTCCAAGTCATTTGGATAGAGTTGTTGTAGATCCTCATTTGCAAGTTGAGGATTATTTGATTGACTAGAAAAGAATGCACAGATTACAGCTTCACTCAAGTTATCAACATTTGTAGAGTTAGCAGCACTAACTTGAGTGCTAACAGCAGAAACTCCATGAGCAGTGTTAACTGCTTTATTAGTGCTGCCAGAGTTGTTAGAGGACACAAAAGCCATGTTTTTTGTGCTTGTATTTGAGCTTGATGTCCCTTTGACTTCTGGTTCATATACTTTGAGATTGTTGTAGAGATCATCCATGCTCATTGTTTCTAATTCAAGCTTATTCCTCCACACAACAACATGTGTGTTCCATTCTGGTGACAAACTTCTCAACAACTTCTGGTTTACATCTTCTTGTGAAAGTGTTTCACCCAAAATCTGCAGCTGACTTACAAGCTACTGAAGCCTATCAAAAGTTTAATCAAGGGTTTCTAAGCTAGGAGCAGAGAAGTTTTCATACTGCTGTTTCAAGAGATTTATTTGAGTTTTCTTTGTAGCAGCATTCCCACCAAACCTCTTTTCAATAGATTCCAGCAGCAACTTAGCATCCTTGATGGAGTTGAACTTTAACGGATGTTCATTAGGTATTTCCATCATCAATGTGCTTCTGGCCTTCACTTCTAACCTTTTCTAAGCCTTTTCTTCAACAGTTGTAGGAGGTATTACTTTCTCAACACCTTTCACAACTGTTGTTTTTGATGCAGTATTTACATTCTCTATGACCTCCCACAGAGCATAGTCAATCATCTAGATGTACTGTTCTATTCTCATCCTCCATAACTCAAACTCACCAGGTTTGAGCATTGAAACCTTGGATGCAGCCATCATATGTGCAGATTGTGAATCCATATCTTCTAGCAAAGTTTCTCAAATCGACAAGCTCTGATACCACTTGTTGTCCCAGGAGTAGAATACCTCTTGTTGGATCCCACTTCAATAGATCGAATTCCTTAAGCTTGTTTAAGGTTTAGTTATATTAGATAAATCTAACACAACTATAGTAGAAACTTTATTAAGTGTATTAAAGATTATGTGGAATCTAATCTTTAATATTAGAAGAATTCTTAATGAAACAGTAACTCTATGAACACACAATTCAATAATAAAAGCTCCAACATTATTATTACAAATAATACGAATACTCTCCTAGTATTAAGGTTACAAAATCTTGAAGCTATGAACTATACAAATTTGTATATTTTTCTAGATTTGGATTATATCAAACTCTATGCCCTAGGACCTCCTTTTATACACCAAGGAGTCCTAGTCGATTTACAATATATTCCTAAAACTTAGAATATTCTCTATAATCTATTCTATAAATAATTAATACTTATCACGTAAGTAATCTTGATCTCCAATCAATCTTTATCCTTTCTTCTGTCTTTATCCATTCTCTTCTGACAGTAGAAACTCTTTCAGCAGTCTTAATCTTTGAGCAGTTATAACTTTTGTACTAACAACATTAACTTAGCATCAGCAGTATTAACTTATACACCATCAGCATTAACTGTGTACAAGCAGTAGTAACTACTTAGAATATTTTCTTCAATCTTCACCAGCACAACTGTACTAACTTTACACTAGCAGTACTAATATATACTAACATTAGTAACTGTGAATTAGCAGTACTAACTTTATACTAGCAGCACTAACTACTTAGCATATTTTTCATTAAAGTTAATAAACAACACTAACTTTAGCTTAGCAGCAGTAACACAAACCTTAGTAGCAGTAACTTCAAGAAGGCTTTTAATCCCAACAAAGGCCCAAACTAAATAGATTTATTTGAGAATTTGGCAATTTGCCTCTACATATACCTAGAATAACTTTTTAGTCGAGATTGATGATACAAGTCATTTTTTATGCAAAATGATATATTATCATGATATTGTTTGATGCAAGACAACTATATTACAATCAATGGATTAAGATGCATAGTGTTCTAATAAATAAACATTCTGAGAAGAAATTAAGAAGGAAGCAGCATCCTTACAATTTTGTAAGTACGATCAATAAAAATCAAAGAAATATATCATTTCTAACTAAAAAAATATTGTTTTTAAATATTACGTATCACGTTTCAATTACATGCACCAGCATATTTACACCTCTCCAACTCACAGAAGCCCTACGCAATATTAGATACAACTTGTGTGCATCGCACAGATCTGCATGTCTCGTAATGAAAAGTTTAATGCAAACTCTTAATTATCTAAAAACCCAAATAATTAATCATGGCCATCAATTTTTTAATCAAAATTAAAAACCCATTTTTCACCTTTTTCAAAAAATAGCATATTTTACAATCGGTAAATCATTAAGCGAAAAGAATCATACCATCTCGACAAGAATTAAATCATTTTTCTATATATGGGCAATTCTATATGCTTTAGACGAATTTATTTTTGATTTTTTTAATTCAGTTGCGTCTGAATAAATCACATGTGATTTGTTATTTTAATATCACATGTGATTATATGAAATCAAATATGATTTTATAAAATCACATGTGATTTTTGAAATCACACGTAATTTCAAACATACAAATCACATGTGATTTTTTCAGACGAAAATTTTAATACTAAAACAAAACTCAAAAAACAATAGTGCGTCGAAAGTATATCGAACTGTCCGTGTACTGAAAGATAAAAAAATACCCGTCGCGATGGTGTATTTTTTTGTCGCTTGATGATTTACTATTTGCAAAATATTTTATTTTTAAAAAAAATGTGAAAAGTGGGTTTTTTCTATTTTGATGAAAAAAATGAGTGACTAAGATTGATTTATTGGCTATTTAAACAAGGATTAATTTCATATATCACCCTAGTTTGATGATTAATTTCATATATACCCAAAGTACAACTATTGAATGCATAATGTACAATGTTTTTAATGCATGTTTTGGCATATATGAAATTTTCAACTAAAATGAGGGGAAATATGAAATTGCCCCTTTAAACATATCTACCATATTTCTATATTGTTTTAAAACCGATTCCAACTCTTATATACACCATTTACACTTCAATACTACACTTTAAATTTTCTGGATTAGAGCAGAATTTTATACTCACTTACGCGTCCTAAACGTACCACTTAAACACTTCCACAAATCAAACCAAAATTCACCATGCTACATATATGTCTTATGAACCTCTCCTAGCTCTCCCAATGTCATTACCCTTTTACAATTACCCTTTAGAAATTCATTAATCCAAAGTGTCTAGAATTTGGCCAGAATCTGACCCCCTAAAAGTATGACGTTAGATAACCCACTTAAACTACATAACCTACTTATTCCTTAGGAACACTTTAGAGGGCTCACATACTACAAAGATATCACATAATCTTAACTCATCTTACTTGGTACTCCTACGAGACCTCGTATCCTCTTTAGTTCATTTTCTCCCCAAACCTTAAGCACTCTCGAAATTACCAAGGCATTTTAACTACCTTCTCGTGGCATACCATCTCAACCTTATGTCTCAACAACCAATTCTCTCCTACGACTACATCAACACTCTCATAACTAAGAGGTACTAAATTAAAAGTAAAACGAGAATTCTCTAATTCCAACTTGGGATCGCGAATAATTCCATTTGCTTCGCTACTATCAATCGCACCACCCAGAAGATACGTCCTAACATCAACTCTAGCACCACGCCATGAGGAAATTTCAAACTTCACATGCACCAATTGGTATGGACCCAAAAATTACACGATTTCAAAAAAAAAAATCAACCGAATGTAAACGTCGACAAGAAGAACGAACCTCTGACATAACAAACACATCAACGATTTCTAGAAACACCCCAACGAATAATACCACGTGCTATGACCCATTAATTAAAAGATTAAGAACCTTTGTACCAAAACCAATTTTTACCCAAGGAAACTTTCTCTCATAACCTTATACCAATCATTTTAAAACAATAGAATCACCTTAGTTAATAATGCAAATAATTTTAAGTGTAAAAATAAATTTAAATAAAATTTTCATAAACTTATTTTAATTATGGTTTTCATAAAAGAAATCAAAAGATGATTTT
>BQNB010058374.1:0-37787 GCA_026074375.1 Tanacetum coccineum | reverse complement strand
TTTGACTACTTAGAGGGAATAATTTCGACATCCGGGACTTAATTGACTTTGGTGTTACGGTTTCGAATTAATTGTCTTCTTCGGATATTTAGGCTTTTCACATCAAGAGTGCTTGAGGCGGTTTGCAAGAAAATTAGGATTGCTGATTTAGGGGGAAGCTAAGACAACTTCTTATAAGAGACTACGGGAAAGACCTACGGCTGCTACAAAGAACCCATATGATGTTCTCATCATTCAGGTCAAACCTCGTACATATTAATCTTGTGAATTTGTATATATGTAGTGTAGACTTAATGGTGATAATAAGGAGTGCTCGAGTATAAATTTTCAAGAATTTTTAGTAAATTCAAAAAAAATTAAATTATTGTACACAGCGCTGTCTTATATACCCTTAAAAATTGAGGGAGAGCATTAAAATGTTCCTTATTAGATAGTGTGTAACATTTTATCCCCGAACGTTTAATCAATTGATATCCAAAATATCAAGGGATTAAGATTTTGAATAAGGGGAGAAAATATGATTAAACTGAATCTAACTTGTATTGAAATGTTATCATATAAAATGGACTCAATGCACTCTACACTTAGCATGTACTACGATTACGGTGCACATGTTAAGGGGGAGCTTTTAGTGATTATGAAAAACTTTAAAAGTGTAAATCTTTTTTATATTTATATCAAACACTTTGATTGAACTTTTCAATGTTTTTAGAAGGATTGTGATGGAATACCCAAAAGACCGACCATGTACTTAAATTTATCGAGTTATAAGGTGGTTAGGCATAGGTATTCAAATCCCATGATCTAGCCAGAACCGGAGGGATCTACCCAGGGATATCCACTAGTTAGAAATAGCAGTCCTTAGGTATGATTGGAGATGAATGTATATGGGAATAATGCCGACTAAGATTGAGCTAACACTGGAACAATCACAACAAGGTGTTAGTAATGACGTCTTGGTAAGCATTGAAGGCGTTGAAGAATTAAAAAGAAATGTATGGATAAAGGGTCTAAAGAAAGAAGCCCTCCACACAACTTAAGGCAGAAACCGGGTCAATACATATGCTGTCAGAATCACAAGTTGATTGCTGACATTGAAAACGACATCATGAACCCAGTGATGCAATGCACAACCCTTCCCAGCCATTCGGGTTTCTCTCAACAGAAACTTGTCTCATTTGTCACGGAGATACATACGTTATCTATTGACATCTCACTCCGAGATTGTTGATATTGAATAGGTGGCAGTCTGCTCCAGCCTCCGAGTACTAAAACCAAAATGCACTAATCGAGTCTAGAGCCAAGAGATCAATAAAAATCTCGTTAGGACACATTCCATTTCAAACACTTGTTGAACATCATCAGGTTCACAAGCTGTTATCAAGAGTCCTACGCAATATCATTGTGATATTTGCCAGAACATCCGAGTGATACTATAAGTATTCACAATGAAGATGGAAATCCTGCTTGAGTCAACATCAAACAAGCTCTTGGTAGGTGACTTGCGAGATTCTATATGAATCAAACTTGTGACAACTGGATATCAATTTGGTCCAGTAAATGAATTGACGGTTGATGAATTTTGATAAAAGCTTAAAACTCCCGATGTGTTACAAAAATGCTTTTACAAGTAACACGTCGATTGATTTTCAAATCAATTTTCTCGATTATCACTAACGTAAACCTGCAGGTTAAAACGGTGGTGATAGTATCCCAATCAACCAAAGTCGATTCATTACCACATGTTCATGCTCATTCTACAAAGACAATCTATCATGAAAGCTCAAGATTTAAAGACAAAGACTTCCGCAAACTCTGATTTAAAGCTTTCAAGATGAGGCATAGTATGAGAATGTTGGTCAAACTCTCAAGATCACAAGATGGCAAAGACGATAAAGACAATGACAAAGGCTCAAAGTCAAGATCGCAAAGCATGAAGGAACAATCCAACAACAAAGAACAAAGCGAAAGACAAAGACCACATGAGCTTAACGACGAAAGCAATCTCATTTATCTCATGAAGGAGTGTCATCAATGAACTCACTTCGGGGGAGATTGTTAGCCTCAAAATATTGAGTCAAACATGAAGTTTGTTCGTTATGTATTTAAGTCTCGGTCAATTAATTAGTTAACGTTGTAATAGGAAAGCATCGAGAATCAGGTTCGATGGTTAATCTAATATTGTATATGTTTCAGGTTTAATCCTAAGCAAAACCCGTGCCCAGGTCCTAGTCAAATATCCTGAACGTCACTTAATGTGTCAGGGTATATAAGTAACTTTTCCTCTTTAGAAAAGTTAGAAGTTGTTCATTCTAAATAATTTTCCTTTTCCTATTTTCTCTCATCTCTCTCTCTCTATTCTTTCTCTCTCTACAAAACAACTCACTCTCTTTCTCTTTTCTAGATCAAATTCGTGTATGATATATATGTTATGAAGTGGTAGTCGGGATCTTACACAACTGCAGTCAAAAATGACATCATGTGATTGATGGCATCAATGGGATCATCATCTTTCTGGAACACTCAAATAATTAGACCGGAGTCTTGTTGGGAAAATTTAGATTGTTGGTTAATTTGGGGAGGATATTCCAATTGAGGGATGGATGATGATGGAGAATAAACGTTGTGGTGAATTGATGATTGAAAATCATTAGATGGATAAGTTACTGAAAGAGGTGTTGATGATTGATGAGTTGAGTATTGTTGAGACTGATAAGGTGAACCATGGTAGATACATGGTAGATAATGGGGCAAACCTCCAACGGAGATAGGCCTCGCTACACCAAGGAGTCCTAGCAAGTGGTGGATAAAAAAATCTTGGTGGTGTAGATGAATCAGCAACGGTGGTGTCTAGTGATGCATGTCCGGATAAGGAATGACCCGAAATAGAATGCCTAGATGATGAATGACCTGATGATGATCTAGAAGTATGACGATCCAAATGATGTGATGTGTACCTTAATGCTAAACGATGAGAAGGTAAAGGTCTAACCGACTTCCTCGCGGTCAATGCCCTACATGGCCCACCAGGATAAGTACGGTAAAGTCGACTAATGGGAATGTCCTCCCTGGGTCGGATAAGAATAGCTTGTCGTCGACGAATCCTGGGTGATGCATCAACAGGTGCAAGTGAAAACTCAGATGATGGTGTAACAACAGCAGATGGTGCAGGTAAAATGGGAGCAGTAGGAATCTCTAGAGTAGAAGTAGTAGATGATGATGATCGTGGTGAAACTTTACTCCTCCACCTAGTAAGCATAGCATCATGAAGTGTAGGTGATACATGCCTCTCGGGCATCTCAGTATCTGACTCTGAATCATCTAAACACATAAAAGGTGAAACCATATGTGCTACAGATACGGGAGGTGGTGAACTCTCTGATGGATCAGCCTCTGATGATGAGTGTGTATCAAGCTCAAGCACCCTGGTAGGTAAGGCAATTGCAGCTGCCCCCACCTCTGATGTAACCGGGACCTCAACAAAAATAGAACTGATAAGGATAACTTGCGGAAAAAAGGATCCCACACTCTAGACTGATACGTCCGAAGAAATAGAAATAACTGGAGCTGCCATAACCTGCACAAGCAAGAGTTTATATAAATCCCCTTTGTATCAAACCATGCAAGGTGCGTGTAATGCAGAAGAAAGTAAAGATGGTGTAAAACATAATCATGGCAAAATTAATCGTATTATAATTATGGAAATGTATTATAATTAATACCCGTATACTTATCGATATTAATTATATACGTAAGCAAGTAGAAACACGTAGGACCACATACTGGTTATAGACCAGACCTAAATATACTACCTAGTTCTCTATAACCTTGGCTTTGGATACTAATCTGTCACACCCCTAAACGGGGCCTGGACAAAAACACGTATCCAGGGGCGTGACGTCATAATATACATCACACAAGATACAAAGAACAACATCTAAGGGTACGTTTAGAAATCCAACATCGTTGCATTAATTGAAAATAGTTAAAGTTTTACATAGTTTCTTAGATAATATGCGGAAGCGAATAAAAGGTTTTAAAGTTCGACAACGATGTTAGCATAGATAATAATAATTCTTGAAAATTGGTCCAAAGCAAGGCAACACCATAAAGCAAGCAAAGACATCCATAGCTAAGCACCTAAGAAAAACATGCTAAAACGTCAACATAAAGTTGGTAAAGTCATAGGCTTTAATTTGATATAAGAGTTGACCACAAAATTTTCAAAACGCATGTGACTATTATAATAGATACAATATCACATAAAAAGCATCTACGTTGTGCTAAGCTCATGATACCGAGGCTAAATGTAATGGGAGCATGCAAAATGCTAAATAAACTTGCCTTGACAGGTGCCAACATGGTGATTCACCGTATCACTCGACATGGTATACGTCCGTTGATCATGTAAGAGCTACTTACACGGACGTGGATGATTAGTCCCAATAGATCTATTTAGTACACTCGCACTCACTTACCAATCCAACTAATCATAAGTAACTAACGGTTCATGATAACTCGGGCATACAAACATTTACTTAAGCAACACGTAAACTAGATTGGGAAAAACGTAAAGCATTTGTGTCCAATGTTTAAAAGCAAGCAATGTTTCTCACCCTAAAGTAGTAAAGCAATAGTAGTAAAAATGTGGGGCTATGAACTCACCTTAGCAAGATGAGCGAACGGTAAATCACGTAAATGAAAGATGATATAGAAATCTAGCCGCGACCTAGATAAATAACGCGTCTTAGGAAAACGAAAAGCATACTAAATATAGCACGAAACGCTTAATATAGAAAGACATCCATGTGTGTTTGTGTTTTGGTTTTATTTATCAAAAACAACTTAGTGAAATTATAGCGTTCTTCGTTGAATCCCGACATTTTTTTGAAAGTTACCATTTATAGAAAGTTTCCTTTTTAGGAAATATTTTAGTTTCTAGATGTTAATATCGTCCCTTATATTTGTTAAGTTTCCATATTTTTAAAACGTACTAACTAGTCTTAATCGCTTAACTTCTATGTCTGTGTCGCTAAAACATAACAAAAGTTACTATTTTTGGAATCCTGCCTCATTTATCAATCCTGTCATCATTTACATATTTTTATGACATTTCAAATGTTTCTAATTAATAACCTAATGTTTTTATATGTTTTGCCAATGTTTAGAAAGTCTAAAAATGTCCAAAAGTGTCCGAAAACATCATTTTATTTTCCAAACAGCACTACGTAAAAATTGTTTTGCCGAAAAATGTTTTAAGTTTTATTTGGCTATAACTTGGCCGTTTTAAGTCCAATTTTAATGTATAATATATGAAAAAACTATCTATTCGAAACGAGCTCTCTAAAAACAACTTTTACGCCTATTGAAAACATTCCTAAGTCGCCCAAAACCTCAAAACAATTTTGGATCAGCAATTATGTATTTCACAAATGCTTCCAAAAATCACGCCAAACTTCAAAATAGTGTCTAGTCTAGCCTATTCTCTATTCACAACTAATCCACAACCAAACCACACCTAAACTAACCTAATACCTTCATTTCTATTGTTGCAACTCACCTTACCAAGATCGCAAAGTCATAAACATATTACTTCTATTTTTATAAAAGATGACAAAATATTAATTCATTTCTTTTTATAAAAAGTGCCACAAACACATGGATTCTTAAGCATGAACAAGATTCAAAAGAATGAAAGGAAAGTATCAAAAGAAAGATGAAGAAATGTTTACAAGAATGAAGAACAAGAAGCAATAACACAAGATCTTTACCCAAAATCACTAGATCTTGAAAACCCACTAATAAAATTAGAAACCATAACTTTTAGATCTTGAGAAAACCCTTGAAAATCAACTAACTACTACTTGAAACCACCTTAGGTAACCTTAGAAATAAACTTGGTATACTTGTATCTTGCTAGAAATCAAAAATATAGAAACCCTAAATGGGTGTTTGTTTGCCGTGAGCTAGAGAGGGAGAAAAGAGAGATGAAATTTTTTTGGTGAGGCTATGGAAATGATAAATGACCTAATGTGTGTTATAGTGAGGTATTTATAGGACAAAGGATGGTCTAGGGTTTCATGGTTTGTAGTATCGAGTGACCAACACACACAAGAGTGTGTGTGTGCTCTTGCTCGGCAGAAAACAACCACAAGGACCAAGGGGTTCAATTTTTGGGACCATGGTTCATTATCAAGTCTTATGTTTGAATTTTGGTGAGTCAAAGTGGATGAGATCACATGCACTAGTCTTGCATGGCTTCTTGTGCATGGTAATGACTCCATGAGATGTCACTATCCACCTCTTAAATGCACACATGCATAATAAAACAAGAAAAGATGCCTTTGATTTAATTTCAAGACTTATGGTTGATTTGGTTTGGTTTAGGCATCCAAAATTAATAAGGGGGGATATGAACGAAATTTTTGACTTACGAATACGAGATGAACGATAACTAAAGTTTACACGAAATGCTTTTGGGTTTCTGGGGTTCCATTAGGTCAAAAACGCGAAAAACGCAAATTAAACGTTAAAACGTAAAAATAAATATCGGAAGTGATTGTAAACTATAAAACACTTAAAAATGGTAATGTCTAAACTAATCAAAATCCGAAGTTGAAACGTGTCCGATGACGTTTTTCAGATTTACGCGGGTTAACTTCCCGGTAAACTGCCAGATTCAAACGTAGCGTATAAAAGTCAAAAATAATGATCGGAAAAGTTCAAAATATTGACCTGAAATTTATGGGGTGTGACATTAGCCCAGTCGAGCTTGAGTAGGACTTTATCTTCTAGAAGCTAATAAGCTTGATTTGGTGTTGTATAGAGGAAAATACCACCAGCTACGGCATTTAGAACTTCTTGGGTTATTTCGTTGAGACCATGGTAAAATATTTTGATAATATTGCCTTTGGAAAGATTATGACCATGAAAGTTTCTGAGCATTTCCTTCATACGAAGCCAAGCATCGGTTAGAGATTTGTTTTCATGTTGAGAAAAGGCTCGGATTTCTCTGAGGAGTCGATCGAAAAGAGCAGGGGGAAAGAATCGGCTAATGAAAGCGCTTCAAAGTTCATCCCACATTTTGATGGTTCCTTTGTTGAGTTCATCCATCCAGGTTTTTGCTTCTCTAGTGAGCGATAGGGGAAACATCATTAGGCGGACAGCTTCATTCTGGGTGTCTCTGTATTTAAACATATCGCAAATTCCAAGGAATTCATGAATATGTTTATGAGGATCGGTTTTGGTTCTACTATCAAATTGGTTTCCCTTGATGAGAGTCAAGTGGTTACCTTTAATGGCAAATTCGTTTACGATTTCAGGAATGGTGATTGCGGAACCGGGAGTCAAAGCGACAACACGGTCGGCAGCCCACATGGGTTCGTCATCCATGGGATAGAGGTTTTGAAGGGTAATGAGAAAGTGACGGAAGTAATTGATGTCGAGAATTGGCGGATAGACAACTCTCAAATGTGGAGTAGGATTGTTTCTTTGATCGAACGGAACTCTTCTGTTTCGTCGACAAAGTCTTCAATTCAGAGTGCGTTCAGGTTCAGGTAATGGTTCAACAAGTTCAAAGTTGGAAGCACGCATATGCATTCAATGTAGAATTTGTTTGGGTCAGTTTGCTAGAAAATTGTATGGCGATTTTAAAAATAGGGAATGTTAAAAATTATTTTTAAAAGTTTGATTACAGAACAGCTTTAAAATCCCCGGCAACGACGCCAAAATTTTTTGACGTGTTTAAAAAGCTTTAAATTTATAATGACTAAAAATACCAATTTTATTATAGGGAAACACACGGGTAAAAGTATAACCCTCGTATGTAGTATAATCTTTTTCAGGTAAGACCAGGTCGTCCACAGGAATTTGCGTAGTGTCGAATAATCAGCCAAAAAATAAACTTTAACAATTGTGAGAAATATGACTACTCAGATAACTTCATATAACTCATAAGAAATGGTGATAGTTACAATCTTAGACTTAGGACTTTAATTTACAAAAAGTATTTTCTCGTCAGAAAATGTTTTCACAAATTAACTTGTTTAACTTAAGACTTATGTTTAGCTAACTTGATTAGATGTGTCACTCAAATAATCCAGTTACTATTATGTCAAATCACTTTTTGCTTATCAAATAATGTAAGTGGATTTCTCGTCACAAACGATAAAGATCATATGCAAATCTTTAAAACTATATATATCACAACGATTCTTTCGACCTATACTGGCGTGAGTATATAATCAAAGTTGATAATCAAAGTTAATATTAGACATGATAGGATTATAACAAAAGCTTAAGATTAACAAGATCGTAATTATACCAATTGCTTATTCATTATATAATTTTCATCGAGTAGTCATGAGAGATTTAGCCTCTCATGGCTATAAAATTCATAACAAAATCAAGTAGAGTAACAAAAATCATACTATATTCGGGCAAGAATATAGATCAAAATCTTTCCCGTAACAAGAATGGAATTGTAATACACCCTTATTTTACTAGAACTATGATAGTGTTCTTTTTTGTTCTTCGTGGTTTGATCTTCAATCTTCAAGTAGTATGGTGTTTATGAGTTGAGGAATTGGAGATATGATGGTGTGAAGGAATGGATGAATGATTAAGATATGAGTGTGTGTTTTGGGTTGAAATTCGTTCTCTATTTATAAGCTAAAATCTAGCAAAAGTGTGTCGCATTTAGTTGGAAAGTGCGGCGTAATTTGCTAATTAATCACTCGTATTAAATTTCTGAGGGAAAGTGCGTCGTACTCCAGAGGAAAGTGCGGCGTACTTTGAGTATTTACTACTTCATTAACTTTTATATAAAGTGCATTGTACTTCAGAGCAAAGTGCGGCGTACTTTGAGTGAAATTTTGCTTTAAACCGTTCTTCTTTTCTTTATTCTTCATTTTGGTAGCATAAACACTTGATATTTAACTCTTTAAGCTTTGGAATTTCTTCTAGTGAACCTGCACATAATTTTATGCTTTAATTATCGAAAGTTCACGAGAAATGATATAATATATACAAATAACGCACCCGAAAACATGTATAATTTGGACGTTATCAGTCAACCAACTCAAATAGCCATTTGATAAAAGCGTTTGGGATGTGTTTAAATGAGATTTAGAGGTTGTTTGTTTGATATCGAGAAAGATAGAAAAGAACTATGGGACAAGGGTATTTTTGGTATTCCTCTAAATTAACTAGTCTAGTTAAAAGCTAACCAAGGTTTAAGAAGTTGGTTAGGGTACAAAAGAATATTCCAAGAATATTCTAAACTTAGAGGGAAAGGGTGGATGTTATGGGAGGAAAATCTGAAATATGAATTTCAAATTGAATTGTAACATGTGTGTATTAGAATATCGGATAAGGATGAGTTGTATATGAGTTGGCATGATGTGATGTTGATGGGATGGAAAGGAGCCTCTTGATCACATTTTAAATCAAGGGTAGAGATGAGATGGTAATGAGGTAATTTGGATAGGTGAGATGGCATGATCAATGGTGAAGATGAAAGAGTGTGTGTGTGTTATTTAAATTTTAATCAAGAGAGGAGATGAGAGTGAGGTAAGTTGGATTGATGAAATGGCATGATTAAGGGTTAGGATGTGTGTGTGTGTGTGTATATATGTATGTGTGTGTGTATGTATGTGAAATTCAAATTGGTTTATGTGAGGAAGATGATGAATATGAGATATGTGGTGGAGAATGTTTTGATGTCACGTGGAGGAGCCTATGTTGGAATGTTAGGAGACAAGAGGTACACAAGGTATAATGGTGTAAAAGAATGTGAGTAGTCCTATGTGAGGATAAGATTGCAGAATGTTTAAGTGAGGAAGGTATAGGCTTGTGATGGTTTAAGAATAAGAAGTGTTAAGAATCATTTTGCTCATCTAGATAACAATGATTGATGACATGCAGCGGAATAATAAAGAACACAATTAAAGTTATGAACAAGGTTTTCTATTCAAACGTTTTCCCTATTACCCCAACTATAACTTGGGGCTACTAACTCCTACATAGACATCTATAATATGTCTATTACTAACTAAATACTAACTATGGTGTACACACACACACCTTTACTATTCGACTCTCATCAGTCGACTCTATGTTTCTGGATGGATTTTCTAAATGCGTAGACCTCCTTTTATAGCATAAGGAGTCCTAAGATTACAAGGAAACTAATTAATATATTAATGAGAGAACCAATTAATTATCTTCTCATTAATATTCATTCTTATCTTATTTTGACCAAATCTTTATTTTCTTCTACATCTTGTAGAACTTCATGATGACAATTTTGGTTCTTCTTGTTTTCATCTTGTTTCATTCTTTTATTCACTTTGTCTCATCAAATCAAGAATCCCACCAATCTTCCCCTATTTGATGATGACAAAACAAACAAAGTCTTGTACGAACTTCATCATAAAGCCAAAGCTTCCCCTGAAGTTGAGATGTAATCATCTCCCTGAATGAAACAAAATCTTCAATGCTTCCCCTTGACTTAAGATAAGAATTAGAATCCTTGACTATGTCACCACACATAATAAGCTGCAAATCATATCTTTGTAGTCTTCTTCCCCTTTTTATAATCATCCAATAGGGGTCTTCTTGTAGATATGCAACTTGTAAACACTTCCCCTCAAGTGGTGCATGTAGATGGTTAAACATTTAATCAATAAGCTTCCCCTCTCTTGAATCTCGAACTCTGTAGGCTCTATGTAGTGATCACTAATGAAGAAAATAGAGTATAACGAATTTAATGAAGAAGTTGAATCTCTCAAACTTGTGTCTTATGTCTTGCACTATCCACGTGACGTCTAACTTATAAATAAATATGTGAAATATAAGTAGACCGCAACCTCTTGACAAAAACCTCATCTTTTATGAGACACATACTAAATGATAGCAAATGTGAGCATTGAGCACCATAAGAAAAATCACACACTTTTGCTAGATTTTGACAAGTCTTCGTCACACCATTGTAAGCACGAACAAGTTATCTTTAAATTCCTAGCCTGCAAAACTATACTTTAAGATATGATAAGACACGCACCTGTGAAACCCAACTACAACATCAAATAAGCAATATTCAATTGTCTTTGTAATCACATCTTCAAATAATCTCCAAAAAAATACGAGCCATAAATCAATAAGAATAAACTATTTGAAAAATAGTTATGTCCGAGATCCAAATCCATATGAGAACCAAACAACACGTATTACCCGATATCGTACAAAGCAAGTAGTATAAACTGCTTTATCGGACAACTTTGGTAGTATTAAAAATTCAAACGCAACAGTATTAACTAACTCCGTTTAGCGACACTTTATTCTGTTACTAATCCGTTGCCAATCTGTCACTAAACTGGTTCTCCTTCTTCCCATTCGGTTAGTGACACATTTTTCTGTCACTAAAGTGTTGCTAATCTGTCACTAATTCCAGCAGTATAAACATTCAGCGAGCAGAACTAACCATTTATGTTGGTAGTATTAAGATATATGAGCAGTAGTAACATAAAGCTTGTAACAATTTCAACTCAAACAATCTTAATACCATATCTGACTTCTTTCAACATTAGCGGTAGTAAATCATCACGCAGCCAACATGCCTTGTATATCACAGCAGCACTAATGAACCACGTAGGAGCATTAACCATATATCGCCCCCATAAACCATATCATTCTGACTTTCCATAACCTTATAACCAGAATCACAAACAATCAGCACTATTTATGGGAACACAATAAAGCCTTTAAATAACAGATTCGTTCCTTTAAACCACCATTACTGCTATCTTTTCCATAATCCACGAAACAGAATCAGAAACATCAATATTCATCGTCATACCTGTTGCTTTCTGAATTTAAAATGTACCATAAACAACTTTCATAAACACGTCTGCTTCTACTGTACCTTGATAAATTTCTTGTTAGGGATTTTTTAAGAAAATCCTTGCTATTATACTCGAACCAGAAACATACCAAGGATTATCAATATATACAATAACCTGTGATCACGACCTTCTGTTGAATCCAATAAGCCCGCAGGAATCTTCTTCCATCTCAAAAACAATACCACTTGCTGCTGTAACCATTACCATGAAAACAAGTCACAACCTACTTGTTTGTTGAAACTCCTTGCTATTTTCATCATTAGTTCTACTAGGGTTCATCATCAATCTATGGATCGACTCACCAAAAACCACCGCCTCTTCCTGTAACAACTGGCAATTTTTGGAATTTTAAATTACTATTTTACCCTTTGACTTTTCGAGTCCGACTTGACTTTTTAACTTTTGACCTTTTATTGTCACATAAAAACGATTACCGCGTAACCGGTAATTTTTCGTAACATAGTTAAATAATAAATCATAACTATTATTACATATCTCTCATTTACAAAATTATTTTTCAAACTTATTTGACTTCAAAACGAGAAGATATATGTTATTCCTAAGTTGACTTATCAAAAAAGACCTGTCAAAATGAGTTATTATTTCTGGGGTATACTGGCGTTTGACATAAAACGACATTCCGGACAACTTTTAAGTTTTACCCGAGACCGTATGAAAACAAGTGCAGAAAATGACAATAAACCAATTGAAAATTTTTGAAAGAAACCACACACAAAGGGAGTCGTATTAAAAACATACAAAGGAAAATAACGCGTACCGACAAAAAAATAATTAAACTTATATTTAATTATCACAATTTATTTAATAAAAATATTTAATAAATTATTGATCATTTTATTCAAAAACCGTTGTCTTAAAATGATTATTTAAATTAAAGGTTTTATTTACCGACAAAGCTAGCCCGCTGATACTCGATGGCTACCACAAAATATAATAAAACATTTAAATAAATTTTGTATAACATTTATAAAATACTAGTCATGTAAATACTCATTTTTTGTGGAAAAATCATTTCAAACGCAACAACGCAATTTTCGTGTTTTGAATCGTTCGTTAACTAGCCCAAACGAGTCCCGAACCAATACTTTACAAAAATTAGACTTTAAGTCCCTGTGGAAATATTTACAACTTTTACCATAAAGTATACAACACTTGCTACGTTTTTTTTATACTTTTGAATATATATAAGAAACCCATTAGGGTTAACTCATTTAACCTAGCCACCCCCTCTACTCTCCCATTTTCTAGCGCCGCTCCGATGAGATTCCGGCCACCTCGCCATGTCCACCATCTCCAACCGACACCATCCCCGCTGCCACGCCGTAGGTCACCACACCACCTCATCACCGCCATCGCAACCACCACACCATCTCCACCAGGCCACGCACCACCTCACCATCGTCATCCCCCAACATCATCAACAGCCGCCACCCTACGCCACCAGCATCATCGCTGCCATCACCAACAGCCGTTGTCACCATCTCCACCTCGTCACCACCATCTACCTCACACCACCACCATGCACGCTCGTCACCGTCCCCCCACCAACGTCCACACCATCGGCCACCACCTCCACCCATCACATCCCACTCAGCCATACTCCAAGGGTGTGTTTGTTCACTATACAATTTACCCCTAAAGGTACTTTGTACAACAGCAACCCCAACAGGGTGTAGTTTGGTTTTCTTAGCACCAAGCAAGGTGCGTTGGTTTTCAACCGAGGGGTGATAGCATTTTGGTTTAACAGAAACACCACAAGGGTGTGTTTGGTTTAACAAAAACACCATAAAGGGTGCATTTGGTTGGCTATGTAATCGCATAAAGGGTGCGTTTGGTTTAACAAAAACACCACAAGGGTGCGTTTGGTATTAAAAACTGCACCAAGGGTGCGTTTGGTTTTAAAAACTACACCAAGGGTGCGTTTGGTTTTCAAAACTGCACCAAGGGTGCGTTTGGTTTTCTTATCAGCACCAAAAGGGTGCGTTCGGTTTATCATGACCACAAAAGGGGCGTGTTTGGTTCGCTGTTGTACAGCAAGGGTGCGTTTGAGTGAATAAAAACCCCAAAAGGGTGTGTTTTGTTTTGGCAGCCTTTAAGGCGTGTTTGGTTTATTTATTTTGTTCTTATTTGATCTTGTCTAATATATATATATATATATATATATATATATATATATATATATATATATATATATTGAAACGCGGACAGTTGCAACATTTATTGATTTAGGGAAAAGTATTGAATTTGGTAAAAATGGGAGACCTCGTATAAACGAGTAGGTCATGTCAAAATTTTTATAAATTCTATACTTAGTAGTTTTTCACTAAAACTTCTATTATTTTAGAAACCCGATAAAAGAACGAAGATATAAAGTCTTAGGTTTATTAAATTGTTATTATACAATAACCCGGTAAATAAACGAAAACAATACTTTTATAAATGAGTCGACTAGTTTAACTAAAACCCATCAAGGAAACGAAATGTTAACTTATAAAATGTTATTTTATAATACCCGGCTAAAAGACAAAATCATAACTTTTGTAGAAACTTTAAAAATGTCATTTATCTATTTTGAAACTTTAAGACGTGTGTTTACCTTTATGCAAGAACTTTTTATCAATTAAATTGGTGATTTTCGAACTTGTGTCGAAATATTTTGTTTCAATTATTTTTCTCGCGTTTCTTTAGAATAATACTTGCAAAGTATTATATACTTCAATTAATTTTTTGGTTGTTTGTCTTTTGTTTCAATTGTTTGTCTTTTCAATTTATTTTATTCAATCAACCACCAAACTATTACAACTTGAGATCTAAATCCTGATCAACGTGTCACGTTGATGTAATCATCCATTAGAAAACCCAAATACATCATCCTAAATTAGTGGGACATAGCCGTTAAGATAAGCCGCAACTTCTTGGTCGAGGCGTTCCGGTTTCTGTTTGTGTTATGCTTAATATGTGCATTTTTGCCAATCATTCTACAATATTGAGGTGAGTTTATAGCCCCTCTTTCACTTGTTTTTCTATTACTTTACAAATCTCAGGGGAGAATCCACGCTCGTTACGACTTTTTTACATATTCATGTTCAATCTCTTTTGCATACTCTTATACATACTTGATACATACTTGATTTTGTAACTTGGTTACAAACTCGTTTACATACTCGTTACAAACTCGTTACAACTTTGTTATACACTCATTTGCATATCTTACGGTGAGATACAATACTTGTTTTTACTAATGAACGCAACAACTATACTTTACACTTATGATTACGGATTAGCTTAAGTTGCATGAACTGTAAATTACTCAGAGGGTAAGCGCGAATGTTATAAAATAGATCTATTTGGGATTGACAATCCCCGTTTGGGGGATTAGCTATCACTAGAAACGAACGTTATACCATGTTGGAGCACGACTGGATTAGGGTCTACAAGGCCAACAACTACATACTCATGAACTCTTACTATGCCTTGAATAAAGTGGCATACATATAAATCTAGGTCGCAGTATCATGAACTTAGGGCTGCAAATCATAATCACACGTGGTGACTATTGTAGTGGATACAATGATCATGCATAATTTACAAAAGCTTTGGTCCAACTATACTTAACTTTTTGTGACTATTGTATGGGATACAACAGTCATACACATCTTTGATTTAACATACATACATGTATTTTTGACGACTATTATAACGATTGAAATAGTCATATACTCTTTATAAATATTTGATCCAACATTTACATTTACAAAAATCTATGAACTCACCAACTTTATGTTGACCGTTTTAGCATGTTTTTCTCAGGCGAATTAGATGCTTGGCTTACTTGATGTGCATTGGAGTCTAAAATTTCAAGATTCCATACATGGATTTCTACAAACAAATCTTGTTGTGCTATTTTCAAGATTTTCATTATGATGCAATTATAGGACAAATGTTATATCAAGTTCAATTTCAATTAAATTAACGAGATTACTTTCCAAACGACACATTTAGAGGTCGTTCTCTTGTATCTTGTGTTGTTGTATTTTGAATAAACGCTCTCGGACATATTTCCACTGCGACACATTTTTAAGGGTGTTACACTTCCCGCCATGGAACCACCTCTTCCACATTTGCCACAACAACTTCTGCCTTTGGGACACAATAATCCCTTTCCCATGCTCACTCATGAAATGTTTTGTGATCATTATCAACGCACGCAAGTCATTGTTAACGATCTCTGTAAAGAAATGAGGTTCATCCTCAATCACATTCTCGAGCGCCTCGACGTTCTCGCTTACAAGAATAACTCTTAGATTAGATTAGTGTAGGAAATGAATAAAACTATCCTTGTTCTTAGTTTTACCCACTTTTGTATTGATCTTAATATCTCAAAAGTGGTTGTTTAATTGTATTACAAGGAATCAAAAGTTCTATTAGCCGATTGTGTTGTGGATGTGGTTACTTCCTGCAAATATTTTTTTCTACTACATCTTCAAAAAGGTCAAATTATGACTTTATGTACAGTAGATGGTTCCCTTGACGATGAAGGTCGGTTCCCTCCCTCATAGAGAACCATCTAGGACGGTTCTATAGTATCAGATCTTTGCTTCTTGCTTCTAACTTTTGTTTTGTAGGTATTCTCAAAGCAAGGGGGAGCTTACATTAATTTAGCTAACATATTTGTTTTATAGCATTACATCTCTTTTGATGATTCCTCTTTTAAGAGGATTACCTCCGACAAAGAGGGAGCATTGCATTTTGATTCTCTCCGAATCGACTCATTATGGCATTCGACTCGCTTTGGATAAACTCACGAATATACCATGTGCATTTGATTCTCTTTGAATCGACTCATTATGGCATACCCAATCATTTTGTTTCGACAAAAAATAGGAGAAGGGAAGTAAAAAGTCCATGATTTAATACTTTACGCTTCAAATTTTTTACTTTCAAAAATCTTATGTTTTGTCATCAACAAAAAGGGGGAGACCGTTAATACAAATAAACTAGTAAAAAATGTTTATTTCTACCTTACGATCTTCTCGTGTTTTGTCGATAACAAAACATAAATCGTTACAAGTAATCATTTAAACATGTAACTAACCTTTTACAGCTGTATTTTTTATTTCTCATTTACATCATTGATGGCATAATCATCTTAGCATATCTTAGGAAACTCTATCAAGATTACACATAATCTTTCAAAATTTGGCAATCAAAAATTCAGATTGTGTTTTATAAAGCCGAATCCATATATTTACACTGGCCGGTTCCTAGAACCGAAAGAACCATGCTACAGGAAGTGTGTTAGAATTCTGGTTCCATTACCTTACATTGACCGGTTCCCAAAATCGATAGAACCGTGCTACAGGGCATCCGGTTCCGTTGGCTTATAATGGCCGGTTCCATCCTGCAAATGAAACCTGCGGAACCGTGCTATAGTACACTTTTAGGCCTATTAAAACCAAGCCATTTCTCATGTTATACTCTCTCATTCGCATTCTAATCTCTCTAACAATCTGATCATTCTCTCATTTTTTAGTTCTAGTTAGTTGCATATATCACTTGTAGGTAATTCTCTTTGTAGAAGAAATTGCCAAAATAGCATATGAGAATATCAAGTTCAAGCAACCTTGATTCGCATCTTTATCATCTCATCAAGACTACCTTGTTGTACCTTATACATCATCTAGTAGTTGTAGTAGCATACATCATCCTTGTAAAAAAGAAGTGTGATTCCATTCGGTTGATTCTACCTTTAATAGAATATGGTATTTAGCTTTGCACCGTTAAAATGTGTAAGCAACGTTGTGAGGCTTCTCTGCCGTTTGAAGGATATTGGTGACTAGTATTTACAAACTCTCGAGTAGGTGACTCCAAAGATGGTATTTAGGGTAATGAAGGTGTCCTGTAGTCGAACCACTAGAAAGCGCTTATGTCTCGTTTTAACCTTTCTTACTCATCTTTTATATTTTGATTGAATTTATACTTCGATATCATATCATACAAACATCAATATCATCAACTTCACATAAAGTTGAAACTAACTATTCAACCCCCATTCTAGATTTCCATAATTTTTACATTTTGTCATTTTCATAATATAGTGGAGTCAAAAAATATAAATAACATTTTTAGACATTATTTTTATTAACAATCTCCCCCTTGATGATGACAAAATATAAACTCATTTTACATAAAAATAAAATTTATAAGTTATTAATGAGATCTAATCCATTTCTCCCTTTTTTATCGAATCGAAAAGTTTGACCGTCAAGTAGGGATGAGAAAGAAATTGGTGATGCTAAAGATCCCCCTTGATGGATACTCCCCCTTGTTTAGGGCACCAAGGGATCGAGCTATGGTAATTAGCTACAAAAACGAGTTAGAAAGACGAGTGCAATATATAGATGCCTAACTTGTGGCAATAACACGACAAATATATACATAAGTATGGCCAAAAGTTATAGAAATAGCTAACATAAATAAGTACTCAAATCACCTATCATACTAATAAAGTGAAGCCATTCATTCATAAGAAAAATTCATACTTGCAAGGTATGAATATTACAAGACTAGTAATGAAGCATAAAAGTATAACATAAAGAGACATCTTAAACTAGAGCTAGACTAGTTGACTTTTGATGTCTAGGAAATTCTTTACACATAAGATGGGTGGTCATTATTATACAGAAATTTCAACATATAAGAATGTTTAAATTTAACAAGGTGATAAAGGAGAGGTTGGTGAGACATTGTTTGGTGGAGCATGACTTTGAGTGGGAGGATGAGTGATAAGGGACTCAAGTCGATGAAGGTTATCTATTAACGTATGAAAGAGAGTTCGGGTATACATGAAACAATGACAAAAACATAAGTGAAAGTTGACTTGGTCAAGAGTAGCGGGATGAATAAATGACGGTGGTGGAGAGGATGGAGATGGAGGTGTTTGAGTGGAGACATTGATTGCCTATTGAAGGTTGATGTCAATGAGATTTGATAGGTAATGAAGCTCATTGATTTCATTTATTGTTTGATCCCTAAGGGGATTTTATGATGGTGAAGTTGGAGATAGAGATGGAGAGTTGGTAGCTCTTCGAGAGAGTGGTGGTAAAGCATTGTGTGATAGAGGATGTGAAAGTGTAAAAGGGTTTTTTCTCCCAAGTATCGATTATTGACATTGCGGTGTTTCTTAAGTAGTCCGTGAGGTGAGTTTTGAGAAGAATACAGAAAGAATTTTAGAAAAGAATAGGATTGAAGAAGATAAGGTGATGGAGAATGGAGAAGATGATGAGTTTATATAACGTAAGAGGTGATGTAGTTTTAGAAAAGCATGGTATTGGATGAATAAAGGTTCCAAAGGGTGTTTATCTAAACAGAGAAAGACCAACTAAGGCTAATATAGAGAGATTCAAAGTTGCAGAAAAAGAGGAAACAGTAAAAATTTCGTGACCCTATTGAGGGCGGTCCTATAAACATTGGGCGGTCTCAGATATATTTGGGAGCCGTCCCATGTTTTTAGGGACTGCTTTTTAGGGGGTATGAAATTTTCCTAGTATTTCCTGTTTTATACTTTTGTGCATAAAAGAGAAGGCTAGAGAGGGATGTGCTGTAACAACTCCTATTTCCAAAGAATCAACTAATTTAGTTAAATACCAAATAAAATAGGTAAGCTAGCCTAATTCAATTATTTAATCAAGATAAGGCACATTGAGCAAGAAGAAACATAAGATATAGTTAAGAGTAGTTATACACGACGTACAAAAGATAAAATAAAATCTCCTAGTTAATTATACATTTAACAAACAAGTTTGTCTTAGCGTGTAATCGTGTTACATTGGGTTCTTGTGTAACATCTATTTTAATCATGATGATTATGATGGACACACCGAACATCTTTCGAACTTTCATCATTTGAAAGATTAGATAACAGATTCACTTTTGTTAGGTGAGAGATGTATTTATGATCATTTAGAGAGTACCCGGTTAGTTTGTTAAGAAATTTTGAAAGCAAAAGACCATATGGCATGATGCCATTAAAGCGATGCTTAAAATCATTTATTCAATTGATGATGAAGTGGGAAAGATTGAATAAGGTGAAAGAGGTTATGCAATAGAGCATATAGGCTTCACAAGCCGACAAGTGATCTTGATAATATCAACGGTGCATACAATGTTCCAATATAGCGAATAAGAATATGTGTTGTTTTTAGATATGACAAATATGTTCAGTGAAGAGATTGCATGGATCATCAAATTTGAACTTGAAGCCATTCAGACGCTTCTTAGTGATGTTGTAGATTATTGAATTGGGATGAATTAGTTTGGTATAAAGAGGATCTTTGGTTGGAAAAGAGTTATGATGAAGAATAGACTTAAGAGACCATTCATTGTTATAAAAACAATGTCCTTCAAAAGGAAGATCGAGTAATGTTTCAAAGTCTCTAAAAGACGCACATGTTCTTTTTCCATTTATTTCAAAGAATATGATCCAAAGATCATGATGAATCCAAAATAATAATCCCTATATAATCTAAAGACTAGAGAGAGAAAGGATGGTTGGACAAAGTGTAGAGAGAAAAAAATAACTTAGAAAGATAAAGTGTTTACACAAATGACCAACACCCTCTCCATGGGATGAAGAGGGCTTATATAGTACACGTATGGCCGGCTCTAGGGCCTTTGGTTCCTTAGCCTTGGCTCGGTTAGCTTAAGTTTAACCGAACGATTAACTACGAGCTAGGAGATACAATATTGGAAGTGACCGAATGATTAAGCCTAGCATTCTATGAATGTCTTCGTCTTTGCTTGTAGTCTTTAATCTTTAATCTTTATCTTGTATCAACATGTAGTGAGCTTGATCTTGAGCTTGCTCCTACTTGCTTAATAAACTGTGATCTTGAGCTTATTTGAGATCATCAGTCAAACATCATCTCTTTATGTCATCTTGTAATCTTTTGCCTCTTTGTGATCTTGTGACCTTTGCACCGACATGCTCATACTTTTCTTTTGTCTTGAAAGCTATAGTGTAATCTTCCTTGGATTGCTTCACATTGAATATATAACTACTTCAAGGAAGACCTTTTGAGTATCAAAGTAGCAGAATACTTGAATAACATATATTTGAGCTTTCATTATATCTTTATATTTGTCGATTGAGTATGAGCATACGGTTGTGAACTTGACTTTGCTGGAACGAGGTATCTCCATCTCCATCGTTACATTAACATGTAATAAATTAGTTAGCAATAAATCTTGTGGATGAATATGGCTTTGTCATTCGCCCTGGTTTAGTTGGATTAACCTCTGGTTTCGTGAGGACCGACCTGTGATCAGGTAGATTCAAATTAAAAAGAATATCCTTGACAGGATTCTAGCAAAAAGGTATTTGGATCTTCTATTGTGAGACATCAGAATTACCTTACTTCTTGTTTCTCTTTATCGAAACATCTCCAAGCAGATAGCATGGAAAAGATTAACGGTTAGTTACTTATCTTATCGAATTAAGTCGTCAATTCATATTCTGGACCGAATCGATATCCAGTGTTACAAGTTTGATCCATATAGCATCTCACAAGTCACCTACCGCAGAGCTTGTTTGATGTTGGCTTTGGAAGGATTTCCATCATCACTGTGAATACTTATGTATTACTCTGATGTTCTGGAAATATCACAAGGATAATGCATAGGACTCTTAAGATATTACTTATTTTCATAGTGTGTGAAAGACAAATATATTAGAAGAGTGTCCTAGTGAGATTTATGGATGATCTCTTTATGGCTCTAGACTCTATAAGGTGCCACTTTGCTTAGTAATCAGAGGCTGGAGCTGACTGCCACCTTTTCAATACATACTAACTCGAAGTCAGAAAGTTGATAGAAATGAGTTTAATCTCCGTGAGAAATGAAACAAGATTCTTTTGAGAGACCTTGAGTGGCTGGAAAGGGTTGTATTTCGCATTACTGGGTCCATGATGTCTATCTTCAATACCAGACAACAGCTTAGTGTTTTTCCTGATGCATAATGTATTGACCTGATTCCGCACTAAGTGGTAAGGAGACTTCTTTCTTTTCACCCTTTATCTTTACCTTTTCTTTTTTATTCTTCAACCCCTTCAATGCTTACCAATACTTCATCACTAATACCTTGTTGAGTTTGTTCCAGTGTTAGCTCTGTCTTAGTCCGCATTATTCCCCATTCTCACTTTTACTCCATTTGTATCATACCTAAGGACTTCTACACTATCTAATGGAATATCCCTGAGTAGATCCCTCCGGTTCTGGCTGGATCATGGAACAGATACGTAACCCTAACCACCTTATAACTTCAGGAAATTAAATACATGGTCAGTCTATTGGTACTGCCATAGTTGCCACTAAAACCTTTTGAAAAACTCTACCAAGGTACTTGTGATATAAATACAAGCTTTTTTACCTTGATGTTTTCATCATTTACAAAATTTGCTCCCCCTGCATATGTGCATCGATTATCGAAATCCCTTTGCACATATAAGGGAGAAGCTAGAACTAGAGTCATTTTTGATCAAGTTTATTAGTTGCATAGTATTAATCACATTTTCTCTCCTTAACCAAAATGTCAAAATCTTTTGATATTTAGGATATCAATTGATTAAGACTATACCAGGAGAGATATTACTAATTAGCAAGCTTATTCGGAACATATTCATGCTCCCCCTTAATTATTGAGGGAAGGATATAGTGTTAAGTACATATTTTGAAAGATTTTGAATTTAATGAAAAATTTATGAAACAGTATACTTAACACATATATACTTATTGTTGTACACTACATAATTATATAATATACAAGATAAGATATTAGACAGGTTCTGACAAAATGTTTACCAAGTATGACCGAATCATACTGTTCTCTACAGGATTCATTTGTCCGTCTTTGTTGTCCTTTCACCTACTAGCAGTTCAAGGCTCCTCATAATCCTCCTTTTGAGTAGAACATCATCAATCTTCTTTAGAATAGTTGTTGTACGTTCCTCATCCTTCGTTGACCATGCTCTGTTTGGCATATCAGATTTGGGATTAAACCCAAGACTTAAGTTTTGTAGCCTATCGTGAAGAGTCTTGTGCACCGATTGGAGAGTCTCGTTACTAAAATTAGTGGAAGTCATGGGCTGGAGTCTGGGGGGGGGGGGGGGGGTGGGGGGGGGGGGGGGGGGGCGGGGGTGTGGGTCAACTTTTTTTGCTTCTGCTTGTCTTGATATATAACACCTCTTGGATCATAGTTGGGAGTATACAGTTCTTTGCCAGTATCTGTAGAAAAGGTTCCTTTTGAGGCTGAGTAAATTGACTTACGTTGGTAACTTCATACCCTAAACTAGACGTCAGCAATCAACTTGTTCTGAACTAAAAAAATGACATGCTTCTGTAAACATTTCAATGCAGTCACAAAGTCTACTATCACATCACCATCAAGATTGTCGATCTTTTTTTGCGCAATGAGTAGGATCATGTCTTCAATGTCTCTTAAGTTTAAGTCAAGAAAGTCACCTTCTTTGAATTTGTGGTTTTGTTGGTCAGCTCTCTTTACAACAATTTCCTTTAAGTAGCCATAGCCCTATTTCTTTTCAACCGTAACAATGATAACACTCAGGATTCTCAACTTTGAGAAAACTTTATGTTTAGACATCTTGTTGATCATGGCTCTGTAGAACTGTTATCTTTGTGATCTCTAGTGTTTTATTCCAAGTAATGCATCTTTGTCATAAGCAGTAATGATTGAACAACATAAGTTTGGGATAAGGTCTTCAATACCATTGTGTACCTTGAAGCTGGCATTTTGGTGATGGAAGAGCATTATGTTCTTTCGGCTTTTTCTCCTTTTAAGTATTCTAGATCATTATTGAATAAGATTTCAACCGGTATTGTTAGTCTACCGTCTCTCTCTATCAGAGGTAAAGGCTTGTCCATATCAGGACGGTCATATCCTTAAGGATTTGTCCAGTTGAGTTGATCATTCAGAGCTCAAAAACATTCCTTAAAATTGTATTCCAGTTTACCATAGCTTTTGCAGGTACCTTTGAGGAGGTTAAAAACAGGACCCACCATCACTTCTCTGGTTAACGTAGTCAACCTGAGACGATTCATAACAAATGCTGAGAAATCAATGGGAGTGATCATTAACTCATCAAACGTGAGTAGAGGTACTGCAGTATTGACCTTTTCTTTAAACCATGGTTGGTCTTAAGCGTCATGAATCGTTTTAACAGTTTTCCAGTCTGGATCCCTTGGCTCAGGACTTATAGACTTCTTATACCAATTAGGATTTTGTCTCTTCGGATTAGCAGCAATAGCATGAGAAGGTTGTTTAGAATCATCCACCTTCTTGTTAAAGGTTTGGTCTACATCATATGATCCTATCTCAAAGACTGTTTCTTCAACGACATCATTTGTTGATCTAGATTTTCCAGATTTTAATGGTTTTGATGGAGGTTTACCTCTGGAAGATTCTTTAGGAGTTGAAGATTTCTTTAAAGATACAGTTTCTTTTGCAGTTTTCCTTTTCTTCGTCTCTTTAACCTGGTTTGATCTAGTAGAAGGGTCTTTATCTTTATCATCATTACCACAGTCTCGTTTCTTTAGAATTGGATCAGGTCGTGTGCACTGTGTTGATCTGCTCTCATCAAGTTAAATTGACCAAGTTAATGCATTAAAGAGCTCTTCATGTGTTTTATGACTGCAAGACGGGCCACTTTTAAGCATTTTATCTTAAAGTATGTTCTGTAATTCCAGTTAAGAAAGTGACTTAGCGGCTTGAATAACTTACTGATGGAATGATGAAGATTGGGCAAGAGTGAAGGGAGACTTTGCAAGAGTTTCTTGAAGCATAGGTTTGGCAAAGTCAGATACTGGCTTTAGGAGAAACTTAGGAAGAAAGTTCTTGACCTCGTTCAGAACATGATCTTTCATCGACTCTTCAATGACCTATTCATTCACAATATGAGCTTTTACAGACTCTTCAATCATTGGTGTGGCAACTTCTGATACTGCTTGTAGGAGAAACTGAGGCAAAAAATTGTTTACTTCTTTCACAACATGAGTTTTCACCGACTCGTCAATGATTTCCTTGTAATTTAGCTCAGATAGTTCCTTCTTGAGTTTGGCATTATTAGCTTGAAGCTCTTTGCGCAATGCATCCGGAAGACTTGATACAAGATATTTTTGACTATTAACGAAAATTGTGATTAAGTTGCTTAAAAAATTGTTCCATTTCAGAAAATCTTTGAACAACAAAGCTAACCACTTCAGTGTAGGGAACTTGAGTAGCTAGAGTTACCGTAGTTGCTAGTGGTGGCGGTGGTGGTGGTGGTTGTTTTGCTTCTGGGATCACAGTCACTGTGACGGCATGAAGGGGTTCTGGTACAACCATAGGAACATCTTGTTGGATGGGGACATCCAACATGGAAGTGATGTCACCTTCTGCATGTTCAATAATGGTGCCAAGAAGGGAGGTATTGGGGGAGTTAAAGAGAAATTGATTTTCAAAGCCAGATGACAATGATTCATTAAAAGTTGGTTATATGAATTCAAACTTATCTTTGTTTTCATCATTTGGTTGTGCTTCTGTTGCTTGTTCATCACCTTTAGGCTTCTCATCAGACATTTCCTTTTCCACTTCCTTTTTTATATTCATATTTGCATCACCTTTTCCTTGATGTTCATTATCAAAATCAGTTCTTTCAGCGTCAGTTTCTTTAATGTTTGTACTTTTATCGTCTTCTTCTTCTTCGTCGTCACAATCATCATTAGTTTCTATTCTCTCATCATCATCATCATCATCTTCAGATTCATTAGATTCATTCTGATCAGCAATGTCTGATGGTGGACTCTTGGGGTTTTTATCTCGGGGAATGACACGAAATATCTCTTTATCTGTGGATCCCCATTTGTTAGAATCATGATTAGATTCACTAAGGTTTTTAGTCTCATCTGGAACCTATGACTGAATGCTAGCTCCTTCATCTGAGACGACAAATTTTCATGTTAGCTCATCTGGAACCCATGGTTGACTACTAGTTCCTTAACTTGAGCCACCAGCGTAGGGTTGCAATCTGCTTTCATGTTTGCTAGCCTTTTAAGCTCTTAGAGTATCAATTTCAAACTAAGCAACATCAGAGAGTATCTCAATACCTTTATGCTTTCCTGATGATTTTCTTGACAGGGACACTTGGAGGTTCTTGAATGACAATAGCTTTAGGAACCCTCTTCTTTTGTCTCAAAGGCCTATGATCCACTTCTTCTTCAAACAAATCAGTTTCATCTCTAAGCACTAACTTCCTATTAGTTAGTTTCTTCTTGGAGGAAGTAGTGGCCTTCTTTGGAGCAGTAGGTGCTTTTGTTGCATAAGACGCCTTTGTTGGTTATCTTTTAGAGTCAGACGATTCATTTTGAAGAACTTGCTTTTGCGTTGATGGGTTCTTCTTTGGCTTAGTTTGCTTTTGAGTTGTAACAGTTTTCTTTACCTCCTTACCTACTCTACCTCTACTTGTCTTTGGAGGAATTAGGCTAGTGGAGTACTTGAAGTACATCTGATAAGCCTTAGTATTCCTGATGTCATCAGTGATCCATGTATCTAGAATAGGTTTTCCATATGTTTGATGAAGATCTCCTTTGTTGATGAACTTTAATCTTTCCAGCAACCCATCGTTATTGATAGTGTGATAAGGTGACCCTTCTCTCTTGGAGATTGACTTGTGTTTAGACATGAACTGGTTAATGATAGCTAGTGAACCTGAGATATGGTATGTTTTCATGGCTACTGACCTTTGACTGTCGGTGGTCAATCTGGTCTTGAAAATCTTCCCATATCAAAGTAGCATAGTCTACATTTTTCTCATTGTACATTCCCCACAAACTTTCATACAAGACGGATGAAGCTTGTCTTGCCTGTGTCCTTTCCTGACAAGAATCTGTTGACGATAGCCCCAAAGGTTCTCCAAGGTTGATGCATATGGTCAACAACCATGTGAGAAATTTGCGTCAATTTTCCTTTGTAGCTAAGTTCTAGAATAAATTCCACTAGAGACTCAGAAGGTGGAGGAATGTCAAACTCTTGATTTTCGACTCGTGGACAGATATCAAGAATCTCTTGGAATATTTCAACATCAATTTGATATGTTTTGTTGTTAATGACAAACTTATATAATGATGATCTCTTGACCATCTTGATTGTGGCCCATAATTGCTACACATAAATCTCTAGAACATCAACTGAAATGAGAAAGGCTTTGTAGAAAGGAGTCTTCTTGAGAATGTCCAGGGGGACTTGAAAAGTTTCCTCCCTTTTAGTCATGCATGGATCAATCCTGAGATTAGTGTTTTCAATTTTGACTCTGTCGGTAGCAGGAACCAACTTTTTGTCACGGGCAGCTTGTTGAGCTTTGTCTAGCTTCAGTATTTCTGCTAAGAGTTATCCAATACAGTTTATATACATAACACATATATATTTTACTAATTAGAATACTTGTTCTTATTGTTGAGATTGGTTTTAGATTTTATTCAAAATTTTGGCAACGTTTTTGTTCATAAAATGTCATAAATCGCCATCATTTGTTACACCTGTGATACACAAATCGCTACCTAGCCTTTTACACAAACCGCTACCAAGTTATTTTTCACAAATCGCTATTAAGGCAATTACACAAATCACTATCAAGGCAGTTTACACAAATCGCTATTCAGGTATATTGCACAAATCGCTATCAAGTTATTTTGCACAAATTGCTATCAAAGCAATTACACAAATCACTATCAAGAAAATTTACACAAATTGCTATCCAGGAGATTGACACAAATTGCTATCAAGACATTTTGCACAAATCACTATCAAAGCAAATTACACAAATCGCTATCAATACAATTTACACAAATCGATATCCAGACAATTGACACAAATCGCTATCAAGACATTTTGCACAAATCACTATCAAATCAAATTACATAAATCGCTATCAAGAGTAAATTACATAAATCGCTTTTACGAACAGATTGCACAAATCGCTATCAAAGCAAATTACACAAATCACTATCAAGAGCAAATCACACAAATAGCTATCACGAACAGATAGCACAAATCGCCATCAAGAATACAAGCCTAAACTCATTTCTTAACACAATTTTGAACATGCTTAACTTCAAACTAGTCATTTTACTTGCATTTTAACACTAAGCATAACCTCTTTAAACAAAACAAACATCCTTTTAAAGCAAGTTTGTTAAATTCGAGCAATGCTTTCAAGCCAAAACAAAGATTCAAAGCAATTGGCAATCAAATCATGTTAAGCATACTTAGGGGGCACATAAATCACACAAGAACAGATATTATCTCTTAACCACTTGCCCAAACAACCTACTTGACTATTTTGAACCTAATGACTACTTAATAACCACAAATTTTTTCTTATGGGATCCTAGCTTCGAAACACAGGTTCTAGTACAATCATATATCACACAGCAATGTTCTAAACACAAGCCCACAAACATTTAAGCAGTTAATCAAAGATTTGTACAAAAATCATCATAATTCAAGAATGTTGAGATACACAGAACCGTTATACCTATATGATAATCGCAACCATACAAACAAAACCCCTCATTCAATTTAACTTAGTACACAAAAAAATTCCTTATAAAACCTAATTCAATTTTTTTTAAGATTTTGAGAAATTTATGATGAATTACACCAATTCAATTGAAAGGGTTGTTGTCTAGATGATAATGAACAACTTATTAGTGTACCTTATGGCTTAAAACTGATTCTTGTTCTTGGTGAAGGTTTGTGCGTGCGTGTTGTGTGAAGAAGAGAGGGAAACACAAGAGAATTTAAACTTTTGATAACAAAAAATCTGTCTCGTGTTTTTGTGTGTTAGAGTTTTAAGTTTCGATATTTGGCAGATTCAGTCCCTGTGGATTCTTAAGTGATTCATTTTTCCTTATAAACTTTCCTAATGCTTAGGAGAATTAGGGAAATGGTAACTTTAATCATCCTAGGTGTAAACTAAAATGCTAAGTCCCGCATTTTACATTCTAGGCCCCTAAAGATTAAACATGGTAACATCTTAAGTCTAAGTGAGTTAATTAATTAAACTCCCGCCCACCCCCGCCCCCACTCCCCCCTTAAAGATGATCTGTTAAGTCCCAAAAACCTTTTCTGTTTTAATCTGTGATTTATCTGAAGAATCATTTATAAAAGATTATTCAAAAACTTATCCCCTTAAATAATGTTATGTTTTCTATTGAAAGAGCTGTAGACATATTTAAGAGATAGAATTTTCTTTTAAAATATTTTTCTGATGACAAACTGATATTACTGATTTCATTTGGAGAAACAACACATTTATACTACCAATAATAAGATTTATCTTATTTTAACAAATAAGTGCACTGACACGTTGACAAATGATAAATTCAACCCTTTATATATTAAATATAATAAATATATAAATATATAATAAGAATAAAAAATCTCAATGTAGAAAATCCGGAAGTATGATTCCCGGGTCGTTATCCCCAACGAGGAATGCAATGGAAAGTCGTTTGTCGGTTTGATACTTGATGCTTGAATGGAACAAAGATTTTGAATTTTTTTTCTAAATCTACGAGAAAAAGCAATTAAAAGATAAGCTAAGCTAAAACGAAAGCAATTACGAAATTAAAAACGAAAACGGGAACGTAAAAACGCGACTTAAAAACCTAAATTATCAAAATTTAAGCCTAAAATGATTTTTTAACTTTTAATTAACCTTAGTGACAAAAAGTAAAAAACAAAGAAAAACTAGTACAAAAAATGAAAAGTGGTTTAAGCTTAAAAACACGAAAAACGTGAACGGGATTGAATCCCGTTCTTTAAAAAACGAAATTGTAAAATTTAATCCCTACGGATGCAAAATTAATTTTCCTAAGTGCTAAATGATAAAAGAAAATTTTCTAAAAAAGAATTTTATTTTTTGATTTTTATTTAATATTTTAATAATTAAAAACAGTTTTTAAAAAAAAATTAAAAATACTAAATGAAATGGGAAAAATCTAAAAAATTGCAAGAAAATACTTTAAGCTATGAAAAACCTAGGAAAAATACAAACTTGGACAAACAGCTTATAAATCAGCCATAAATAAGCCAAAAGGGCTGAATGCTTAACAGGCTAAAACAAAAACCCTTAAATAAAGTTATTGGAAGGGTCCAAACCACTATGGAACTTATACCGAAAAAGTGTCTCAAGGTCTAAGCGTAAAGGGTGTGTGAATAATACTGTTGAATTGGTTGATTTATGGGATCGAGCCTTGCTTCACTCACTCAACTTCCAATTTTTCCCCGTTTCTGCTTTTAGCAAGTTTTTTTTTTTTTTTTTTTTTGGAAAAGCTAGAATAAGCAGAAATATACAACTTAAAAAAACGACTTTTTTTTAAAACTTAAAAATAAGCACAGATTAAGCACTTGAAACCTGACAGAGGGCTTTTTTAAACTAAATGATATAAAAGGAAAATGATTAGCTTTTTTAGAGCTAATAAGCAACTGAAAAAGGGAAATAAGCTAAAACAGGTAAAGGCCTAGTCCTGATAAGTATGAAAGATCACCAATAAGCAACTAGAATAAGCTAATACTAAGTTAAATGACAGATTAACTAATAAAGCTTAAAAACTTAAAATTTTCTAAGCTAAAATGCAAATAAGCTCAAATAAGATTTAACCTAAAGGAAATAAGCTAAATGGGACTTAGACTATCCTAATAAGCAAAACTAAATACTACTTAAGCAATTTCAAAAGCTAAAAAGCTCAAATAAGCTAAAAAGCTAAATGGCTAAATTCTGTTAACAAAACAGCCAAATGGACCACTTTTGAGCTTATTTTTAAGCTTAAAGATGGAACCTTATGGCTTAGCAGCTTATATGACCTAAAAGCTTATCCAATAAGCTATAATAATCAGCAAACAAAATGGAGTTTGAAACACAAATAAGCCATGAAAAAGCTTAATGAAAAAGGTATTTCACACAGATTCAACACTTAGAATTTTTTTTGCAATCTTCACAAAACCAAACTTTTGAGCTTAAGAATAAGCTAGCAAACAGATCCTTATGATCTTAAAACCTCAAAACAGCTTAAATTTGGACATCATAGAACACATATCATCAATCTAAAACCATTTTGAAATTAAGAATAAGCAACAATGAGCAAATGAAAAAGCTATTTTTCCAAAAAATAACACTTAGCCAATTGTTGACATAATTGGATAAAAACTTACACACTAATGCAGACCTTTTTAACTTGATTCCTAACTTACTTTAACACTCTAATGAACACAAAAACCAACTTAAAATACCACTTTTTTAAAATCTAAATCTATAACCTGTTATAAACAACTTAAAACCAACAGATTCAAACAAGAACTTTCACAAACTAAGATTTTGAATTTTAACTCTTAAAAAATCTCGCCAACTGATTTTTAGGACTAATTTAGGCTAAGGTAAACTGACTCAAGTGTCAAAATGCATTTTTGACCCATTTTCACCTATTTTCATGGTTAAACCAAACACCCCTTTAAGAACTTATAAACCATCTTAAACTGGTTTTTTATGAACAAACCTGTAATACCAGATATTAAATCGCTTAATACAATCCTAATGAACAACTTTAAACCATCAAATAAGCCAGAATAATAAGCTAAATAGTTATGCAAATTTATAAACTAAAATAGACAGATTTTAACAAAACTTGCATTAATAGCTTTTAAACTATATCCTAAGCAAGATACGCACTAAACATAATAAGCAAACATAAATAAGCAAAGATAAGCAAGTAATAAGCACAAATAAGCAGTCAAATAGTAAATAAGCTAAAAATGGAAAAATAAAAACTTACAAAGCCCTTGCTTAAACAGGGCAAATAAGCTCAAATGAGCTTTGTCTACAAAGCTCTAGCTTGTGTAAAACAAGCTAGTATTGTCCATAAGCCCATCCAAGTTTGGCTTATCATCCATTAAGCTGTGGTATTTGAGGGTGGATATTTTTGTGTTTTTATAAAATTTTCTTAAATACTTTATATTTAAATGAAAATAGATTAATAATATGCTTAAATAAGATCTTTTAAAAGCTTATGCAAGATTCTTGATAACTTTTGAACACAAATGAGTGAAACAGATTTTAAGCTAAAACTTGAAATTTCATTAATTCATAAAAAAAACATTACAATATTTAAAAGATTACACTAAAAATGAGCTGAAAAATAAAAACTAGATTAACTATCTGCCATTGAAGGCTTACACAAGTCCTATTTATAACAAGCTAATAAAGGTTCTAGGTCTTGGAGTCTTCATTGTGCTTCTTTACTGAGAGGGATTGGGGGTGTGTTTGTTGTGTGAGTGAGCTCAAAAAGCAATCTTGGCCATTAATTTTGAGAAGTGCCCAAGTCATATGATCATAACTATTGATTTCTTGTCATGATCCCTTGTCGAATTAGGAGCTTGAGGATTGCCAATGTGTCATTTGTTGGTTTGTATGGTGGGATAAGGTGTGTAGAGGTGTTGGTCGACAAAGTGGAGAAGAAAGGGGAATAATGTTTTGTCTGATGTTGCAGGAAATGACACACTCTTTGTGTGCGAGATGTGTAGTGTTCGCGCCCCTTTTGAAGTTTTAGAAAATGGCAAGTATGGTCCCTCAAGGCGTAATATGTTATTACAACCACAATCCTTGTGGTGTGCATCTTTGGTCCTTTTTGTTTGTAAATGTTTGCACCGTTAGTCCTTAATGGACTAACGGTGTAAATGTTTAAAGGGTTGGGATAACAGGATGTTATAAGGGTTTGATGGGTTTGGTTTTGGGCCTTGTTATGGGCCGGTTTCGTTTAAAAGGTTTTATAAGGATTTAGTATATAAGTGGGCTGACCCGGGCCCAGTAGGTGGGTACGAGTGGGCACACATTTGACAATTTAGGTTTTCGGGTTTGGTTTTCAATGCTTTTTCCAAGGCCAGTTCCCGGGGTTGACTTTGACTTTGTCTTTTTGACTTCTCACTGTCTTTGATTTGACTTTTCTTTCACACTCTTTCTGTTCTCGTGCTCGGTTTTGTCGTTTTGGCTTTGTTTTTGTCCTTTTCTTAGATATCCATTACCTGCACAATACAAATGCAAAACATACAAATACAATGTATTTTTGGTACGTTTTTGGACATTTAAGTCCGGTTTTAATGGAAATTGGTATGTGTAATTAAGCACATACCAAAATTCCCCATACTAAGATATTATCGTGTCCTCACGCAATGCTATAAGTAAACACTTAAGAAAACTAAGAATCTCGATCCCCCTCAACTAATTACCTTGAAAAGTAGCTAAGTGTTTATCAAGGGGAATTAAAGAATCAATAGTTTAGAAAAGCCCCGTTTTTACCATTCTTAAAGATATACACTTATTCCTACACATATTTTTGTATATTATTTTTTTCTTTTCATTTTTTGTAGTTTTCTTTTTAAGCAACTAACTAACATATTTGACTTTCGTTATTTTCATAACCGTTAGGGATCATAGAACAAGACGCATTTCAATCCTAAAATGCCCCAAAAAGGATAAATTCATCGTCCCCGACTTTTCCACGTATTTCCAACCCAGCTAAAAAAACGAAATCACCGTTAAAATAAGTTAAGATGCTAACACACTCTCAATATTTGCAACTGAAACCTTTTCACACTCCCGACAATATTATAACTTAGGTGAATGTGCCCATTCGAATCTCAAAACCATGATCAACGTTTTACCAAAATTCCATGCTTCAACGTTCCACCCGAGAGATAATGAGTTTAGAAGGCCGAGATCATCCCCTGTATCGACTTTCGTCTCGACAACATCCCAACCGTTGCGGCTAAGTAACCAGTCTTATGACACCCCAACAGAGAACTATATCGGGACTCACGGACAGTTGGTTTCAAAACTCCTTAGGTTTCTTCTTTCTCGTATATACATAGCTTAAAAAGCACAACTTTAAAATGAAAATATCTAAGATCAAAAGCCTATTTAATTTAACAAAAAGAAATTCCCTTATACATTTTATTAATTCACACTTAACATTAAACATAACCATGATGCAATTGTAACCCTCGACTTTTTAGAAGGCTGCAACATCAGTTGTGAGCCGGCAAGATGCAGCAAACTTTTATCAGCCCACAGTTTATAATTATTAATACCACATTTATTTTTTATTTTTTTTTTCATTTCACACTTTATTTCATGATACAGAGAAGACTTCTTTTTGGAAAATTTAAGTATAAATTTGAACTAAGACTGAAATTATTGCTATCAACTACATAAAATTGTTGATTTAAGTTTAATTTCCAAAAATAGCACGTATTATTAGTCCAGTTAGGAGTTTATGGGAGAAAATATAACACCCCGTATTTTAGGTCATTGTACGACGATTGCGTGCCCGATGTCGTAAATATTATTTTACGAGTTCCGTAACAGCCGTCGCATTTAAAATTTTTATTTTAGTCGCTAATAACATATTTTCGGATTTAATTATAAAAATTTGGAGAAGAAATGATAATTTTTTATTTTTGAACGTTTCGCAGAGTCAACGGATTGATCGAGCGTTCTTAATTGTTTTGATCATCGTAAAAATTTACGACATATGTCTCGCTATTATTCTTAATGATTATAAATATCTAGATATTATAGGAAACCATTTCACTTACACAAGGGTTAGTAAGTAACCATGGTTGAGTTACTTAGATATTTTCACTATAAATAGCACATGCATTCACTCTTTCTTTCATAAACACTTAACAAAAATCACAAAAACTCTTTCTCCCTTCTCTCTCAAACTCACGGCTCAAAACCCTTAGAAAACACAATCCATAGCTTGATTTTCTTTCACCATATTAGTGTTTACATATCATACTTAAGGTATTCTAAGAAGAATTGAAGGGTTGGTTAAGCTTTGAAAGGGTTTTAACAAGATATTGCAAGATTAGGGTTTCTTGGGAAAATTAGGGTTTTCATTCTATATTTTCAAGCCAAGAGTGTTAATCACAAGGGTGTGATTGTTATTCTCTTCTCTACTCATCCAAGCAAGGTTATAATAAAGCTTAATCATTTCATAGCTAAGATTTTATGTGTTCATATGTTATATTTAGCTAAATCACCATCTAGGGTACTTTTGAATATGTGAAATGGATTTTTACATATGATCATTATTTTGTACACTTATTTATATGTTATATGAATGTTAATATGATGTTAGAATGGTTGTATAACTCTTGTACACACTTGGTTAAGTATAACATGTTTATGAACAAATTAGGGTTTTAAAAGATTTACTTAATAAATTACAAGTGAAAATGGTAAAATAACATGTTAATCTTGTTATCTTGGACTCTCTTGGACAAAACATGACCTAATGGACCTAATATATGTAAGACATAAGATATTAAGGGTTCTAATGGGTTTGTAACAAAGTGGTAAAGCTAAAAAGTCCTAAAAACAAGTTTTAAACACATTTTGGAAAAATATCTTAAGGGGGCTGTTTGTAATTCGAAAATTACATATATGTTTTATGATTTTATAAAATACTACATGTCACAAGGATCGAGGGGTCATAAAGAACTCGAAAAACCGATTAATAACGAAGAAGATACGCCATTTACAAGTTTACGATAGTTAATACTTTTATAAAACAATTTTTATAAAAGGTACTATTCATTACAGAAACTTATACTTTATAAACATCAATAATATGATAAAACTTTCAATTACGAGAACGTGTTCGAAAGAATCACTAAAAACGGAGCTATAACGAATAAGATACGACTAAAACGGGTTTTACGTTAATTAAAAGTATAAAAATAAATTTATAGCTGTTGTGAACAGTAAAAACACTATTCATCACAGAATCTCAAAAACCTAAAAATGTGATTTTATGATTGATAAATGCTTAATTGTACATATAAAATACCCGGGATTTTGCCAAATAAAAGCAAGAAAATGCCAAAAGAATAGAAAAATGTGTGCTTTTGTGTCTATTGTGCAGGAAAGGATAAAAAGGACAAAAAGAAGCAAAAACAGTCAAAAACCGACAAGGAAACGGAAAAGACAAGACAAGAGTGAAGACGGGAAGCCAATGATCAAAGCCGGATCAGTCTAATACAAGGAATGAAGACCCAAAATAAAAGCCAAGGACTAATAGTGACAAGTTTCAAAGTTTCAAAGGCTCATTTAGACTTTTGAAGTTCAAGGACCAAATTTGCATAAGTGAGAAAGTTGATTATTAAAGGAGAAAATGGAAATAGAAAGAACAAGGGCCAAAGCTGTCATATTCAAACTTGTTTTTACACTAAACTTTGGACGGGGAAAATACAAGGACCAATTCTGCATTTTCCTCAAACTTTCAAACAGAAAGCGTGTTTTAAATCGTTCCCCCCAACTACCAACAACCCTAACTGATTTTCCCGCCAATTTCGTTAACAAACCCAATCACCAAAAATCCTTACCCCCGCTCCTTTTTATCACTCAAAGCTTGTTCTAAAACCTCCTCCACATCATATCAACCACGTGTCATCCCTCAATTGGTTCGAACACCTCATATCTCTCATCAAACGGCTATAAATGATTCGAAAACGATCTACGGCTGAGATGTATTGGAAGATTCGAGAATTCTTCACCTCTCCTCTTCATCTCTCTATAAATAGGACGTCTAGGGTTCATTTTTTGAGTTGTTGTATGTGTTTTAATTTTCACTTTGTATTTTCTTCAATTTTAAGCATTTTTCTTTCAAGCTTTTTAGAAAACAGCTTTAAGCTCTTGTACTCTCTTTCTTTCAGCTTGTACTTCTTCATTTGAGAAATAATATTCAGTTTTCAAAGTTTACTTGTTCTTTGTTTTCAATAATAAGACATTTTCACTCAATAAGCTCTCAATAAGCTCTTTTGAGCTTATTCCTTTTCATAAGCTCAAATTCAGTCAAAGTTTGTGTTTAATCAATTCATTTACTCATTTTAATCAAGTTACACTAAGATCATGATCACTTGAGGTATTTGAGTTCAATTTGGAAGTTCAAGAGAGAAATAAGCTGTTAAGAGCTTATTGAGCTTTAATGCTAAAGGTTAGAGGCTAGGGAGCCACTTAGGTGTTTGTTTTTTAAGCCACTCACTCTACAAGAGTGGCTTAGGTCTGAGACTACAAAAATTCAGGTTCACTTTCTAAATTTCAATTTAGCATTTACTTAGCTTAATCCATTTAGCTTAATCTTTGTTTTTTTTATTTCCTTTGAGCTTAATCCTGTTCAAATTGTTTAGATAGTTTGAAGATAAAATGTTTTTAAGCTAAATTAGTTAGAATCATTTAGATCTAAAGTTAGTTGTTAAATTCTATCTTTTAGTGTTAAAAAAGCTAGTAGAGTAACTAGTTTATTCTCATTAATAAGCTGTAGGTTTTATAACTAAAATAGCTTAACTAGGTAATTTCTAGTGTGAGTAGATAAAAGGAATAAGCTGTTTTAGCTTTTAAATAGATTTTAAGCTCATTTTAGTTTAGACAGTACTTATTAGGGAGTGTTTGGAATAAGCTGGTTTTGACTCTTAAAGTCAAAGAAATTCTGTCAAATCCTTTTACATAGTTGAGTTAGGTCTTAATATCAAGATTTAAACAGGTTTTAAAAGTTAAATATTTGAATTCAAAAACTTAGAGTATAAAAACTTTGAATTAGCACCAGGGCAGTTTTGAGAGTTAAGAATTTTTAGATTTCAAGACATTCATAGCAATTTGAAGGTAATTTTGTGATAGTGAACATTTTTATACATGTAATGAGTTAGTTAAGTAATTCTTAAGTAGAGACTAAGCCTGCACTTTTTGTTCCTTGCAA